>APFE030556426.1:10260-29623 GCA_000404065.3 Pinus taeda | reverse complement strand
ATTCATCAAACATTGAAATGTAGAAGGTGCATTGGTAAGGCCAAAAGGCATGACCAAAAATTCATAATGATCCTCATGAGTTCTAAATGATGTTTTCGAAATGTTTTCAGTCTTCATTCTGATTTGATGATATCCTAAACAAAGATCCAATTTGGTGAAGTAAATTGATCCATGCAATTCATCCAGTAATTCATCAATGACAGGAATGGGAAACTTGTCTTTAATAGTTAGCTTGTTGAGCTCCCTATAATCTGGACACATGTGCCATGATCCATCCTTCTTATGCACTAATACTACTGGAGCAGAGAAAGAACTTTGACTCGATTGAATTATACAAGCCTCTAGCATTTCTGTAATGATACGTTCAATTTCACTCTTTTGGGCATAGGGATATCTGTACGGCCTAATGTTTGGAGGAACACTTCCTCGAATCAGATGAATAGCATGATCATGATCACGAATAGGTGGGAGACCTTTGGGAGTCTCAAATACCTTCGAATGATCGTTCAAGACTTTTTGGAGATCTGGAGAAATAGATGATTCCAATATGGAAACATCTACCGAACATAGTTGTGCAATTACACCCCTTTGTTCCTTTTTTAGAAGCTTTGTCATATCGTTAGAGTTGATTATCTTTCTCGGTTTCCCTGCAATACCCCTTAGTTCAACTTCCTTCCTTCCACGGACAATTTCATGAAAATTTCTTGAAAATTAAAAGCTATTTTACCCAAGGATTGTAGCCATTGGACTCCTAGTACAACATCAGCACCTCCCATTGGAATGGAAATCATTGGGATAGTCAATACATACTCTCCCATCAATAGATTGATATTATGGCACTTTCTAGAGCAATTTATTGTTCCTCCATTTGCAACCATCACTTGACACTTTGGTTCTGGATATAAGAAGCAATTCAATTCTTTTGCTACCTTATAATCAATAACATTGTGGGTACTTCCTGAATCAATCAACACTATTACCTTTTTCTTCTTGATTTGTCCTTCTATCTTGATGGTTTGAGGAATGGTAATTCCAGCCAATGCATTACAAGATATGGTCGGATTCATTTCTTCTTTATCTAGGCTTTGTTCTTGGAGTATATCCTCTTCTTTTGAGCTTTCTTGCTCCTTTTCTTCTTCCTCTCCACAATCTATGTAGAATAATTTCTTCTTAGCACACTTATGACCTTTAGTGCATTTGCTATCCCAACTGTAACAAATCCCTTTTGCTCTTTTTTCTTCCAATTATTGTGGTGTCAACCTTATAGGTTGTGGAAGACTAGGGGCAACACTTCCATATTTATAGTTGTGAGTGGTATGCTTCCTGGTTGACATAATTTTGCTTTCCATTTTTCTTGCTAACCTGAATGCCTTCTCTAATGAATCAAGTTCTCAAAGGGGAACATCATGTTGGAAATTATCCTTTAAAGTCCCTATGAACACATCAATCCTATGCTTCTCTGGAATATTTTTTACCCTTATGTTCAATTTTTGGAACTCCTCAGTGTGCTCCACTATTGAACCCTTTTGTTTGAGACTTATCAATTGGCTAAAAAATGTGTTGCTTTTTGTATCCTCATAATGTGCTGTCAATTCTTCCGTAAAATTGCCCAAGTGATAATTTGTTTATGAGAGCAAAGCCATTGATATCATACGAACTGATTTGGTTCCAAATATAAAGTTGCAATATGTACCTTTTATGTGTTTTGTACATTATTGAGATCGAAAAATTGCTCCATCTGTAATATCCATGTTGCAGGATCCTTGCCATCAAACTTCCTCATATTTATTTTTGGAATATGGTGGGTCTTCGATCCAACATTAAAGTCTATGAAATCATGATTAACATTTCTTTTATTCTCAGCATGAGTTTCCTTTACTACCCTTTCACCATTAATAAGCATTTCTTGTAGAAACTTTGTTAAATCTATCTTCAAATCTTCCGTGCCTGTCTTCAAATCTTCTATGTTTGTCTTCAAATCTATCTTCAAATCATCCATCTTAGCTTCCACGTCATTCATCTTAGCTTCTACGCCTTTTTTTAAACAATCCATCTTATCTTCTACGCCTTTCTTTAAACCATCCATCTTAGCTTCTGCATCTTTCTTTAAACCATCCATCTTAGATTCTATTTCTTTCTTTGCAAGTGACACTTGTTGCACTTGGTCTTGTAATTTTGATATATCATGTTGCATTTATTCCTTTTCTTCATGAGTCATGCTAGAGCTTTCAGGTTCCTTACTAGGTGTTTTCATTTTCTTTCCTCGAGGCATCAATTATTGATAATAATGCTTTACTATGCCCTTTGAATTCCTTTAAACTAATTTTTCAAACCAAGCTTATGCAAAAATTAAAAAAAAAGTACACACCTTTTTTCACTTTGTAGGAGCTTGATATTGAATCTAATGTATCTTTGTAATTTCAGATCGTCCAGTTCTGAAATTGTGATTTGCAATAGCCCTCTGCGTCCTCTTTCCAATGCCACGAGTATGATCCAAATTGGACACTCCAGGGAAGAGTTATGCAAAATCTCCCACAGTGACTTGATTATAGACTAGTTCAATAGAGCGAATTTGTATGACGTGCCACGAGTCATTGTTTCTACCTTTGGCTCTAAAAAATATATACAAGAAACTATAGTTCGTCCTCTTTCTGTACCTTCTTACGAAATTTCAATCTGATGTTTAGAGAGAAAGTTACGACAATTTTCCCCAGGTCACCTGTTTGGAATATAATTCAGGAGTCTGCAAAAATACCAACTTCCTCAGATCATATCTCCGCAAATATAGTGTGAAAAGCTCTGAAATTCAGACTCGAGGGTCAGTGTAATTTCTTCTCAAATGGGTTTTTTTTAGCTTCTGAAACATCGTAGAAAAAGTTATAGTGAAAATGCCATGATGACCTATTTGGAGCAGCGAAACCCTAGAATCCAATGCTCTGATACCAAATGTTATGAAACCAACTCACAAAAATATAGAAAATATAGATCAACGCCTTAGAATTTAGCCTCTTCGAGGGGGAAACCTCCTTTAACATTACACAAATGAACAATCTTGGATTATTCAAATGACAAGACCTCCTTTCTATATATAGGAAGTCTAAAGGAGTCACAATAAACCCAGCTGACCTAACAATAATAATATAAAGTCACAAAAATAACAATAGAGGGATTCTATGGGGCACAATAATAACAATATGGGGACAATAGGGGCACAACAATATTAATAAGGGATACAAATACAATAGTAATGGGGTAATCATATTATAGGGACCTAACAGAGTTGTGTAAATTACAAGTTTAAGTTTGAGTTGTGTGTTTTGTATTAAAAAAAAAAATAATACCAATTTTTTTTTATACAATGAAAAATATATTTTGAATAACTAAAAATTACAATCTCATCCACAATTATATCACCCAATTTCATGGGTGTACTCATTCGTGGTGGCCAATTTATTACAAAGTTGTGCTACTCCTACTTTCTTCTGCACAGTAGCACAACCATCCATCCTCCAAACGTGAGCCCCTAGAGTTTGTTTAACTTTTTTTCTTTTTTTCCATTGCTAGGTTTGGGGTTTTTGTTGGGTTTCAGAGTCCTATACTATAGTAGTAAAAGTCAATTTGGTATTTCTATGTATTTTGGTCAAGTTGTGATGTTTAGTCATCAAGTCTAAAGCGTCATTTCATGAAATAAGTGGTGTCACATCCAGGGTTAATGACCATGAGTTGTAGTGTCCATTGTAAAATCAAATGTGTCATCAAGTCCTTATCATCACAAAAGGTGCGTTGTGCCACTATGCTGCATTTTTGTTGCAAGAAGAGTTTTTGAAGTTTGAAGGTTTGTGTATGACCTAGAAGTTTTCTCATGGGTTTGAAATGTTTTATTGACCATTCAATGCCATCCCAGTACCCTCAACATGTCAGATGATGGCCATAGATAGTATAAGCTTGGAACGCTGTGCTTTCACACAATCACTGTATTTTCAACATATCTCTTAAATGATGTACCTATCTTCTATGAAATTTTTATAGTAGATGCATGGGGGTTATATGAATAACCTCACTTAATTTGAGGTAAAAACCATTCATGGTTTTCAAGAAAGGAGCCACCATCATCTACATCAATTTTTAGATTTTCTCGATATCTGTGAGTTAGATTTGGCTAAAAATTTGTGTGGATAAGGGTTATAATTATTTTAACATTATGTCAAAACATTAGCTAAATATGGCTTACCGTTTACGAGATATTCAAAAAATACAATCGATGTGATTTTACACTGCACTTTTGGACAGTTGTTGTGCTTTTGGAAAATTCCACTTCAAGATCAATTCCTCACCAAATGGAGATTAATTTTGAAAAAGTAAAATAGTTTTTTTTTAAGAACTATCGAAATAAAAAACACCTCCTTCATTTTCTTCACAGGTCTCCTATATTGGATATTCAAATGAATCCTTACAACCTATTTTTCAGATCTTGTTATCTCTTGTTTTAGTCATGCGCTTTGGATGCAAATTCTGAGGATATGGAGAGGAATTTGTGAAAATCGGGAGAGGCTTCTCCAAAAAACAAACTCATATACAAAAAAACCATTTTTTTTTTGTAAGATATGTAATGGTTCAAGATATACGAGTTACTCTTTGACCCCTAGTTTCCAAAATCCGGTCCCTATTCCTACCAGGAAGGTCCAAATTTAATGTAATTGATTCTATCTTTTAGGAAATGGTTGAGCTTGACCCCCTAATTCTAGGGATGAGATAATTGTATATATTTTCATGAGTTTTAGTGTGAAAAATGTGGGATTTTGGTTATATTGGAGAGAAAGATACTTTGTGTGCATTGTATTTTCTGAATATTTTTTCCAGTGAATGAAAGACAAAAGGTGATTTGCAGGGATTCTTGTGTTAGCTATTGATGGTGTTATACTTATTTCATGTTGTAAGTTTGTCTTATGTTTTTACATCTCTTGAATATATGTCTTCATGCTTGGAAGAACCAGATTTTTAGCTCAAAATTAATCTAAAAGCTGCTCTCATTTAGTTTTACCAAGTGATCTATGTTTTCTTCTTAAAACAACATTCAAAATTTATCTACAGTTTCATACTCTGTGTTGTTTCCATATTTTCTCATGCTCACCCTTCTACAAAAAATTAATTCCATCACCAAAACTACCTACATGACTCCATGCCCAATGGGTCTATCTCCTTTCTTACTAGAAACCTTTGAAAACCAAACCTTATTGAGCACTATACCTAGCTTAATATCAGATTAGTTGAAAAACCTAAGTGAGAGAGCCCTTTCCAAGGCCACAAGAGCTACATTCTAGCGTAAGAGTGGTTTGTGGTTACCTTTGAATTTCTCTCCTCAACCTAAGGAAATTACATAGTGCTAACATTCTGGTGTCATTGATAGGGAGTGAGAGGCTCCATCTTCCCCAGGAAAGATCATCAAAGTTTGAGATCCAATTGTTGGCAATGGACAACAGTTAGACACATGAAGGTTGTATCATTCACCTGGTGACTCCAGTCAAGTTTCAACCTCATCCAAACACTCCAGTAGAAGTAAAATCCAGAAATCAAATTTTTACTGGAAATTCCATTGGCTAAAAATGGATTCAGATGCAAGGTATTCTCCTTTAAATAGAGATCACATTCTAGGTTTTCCAAATCGCATTCCTCATGTAGATTGGAAAACTTATTTGCCAAAATTTAGAGAATAGAAAGGATATGATGCTGCTCTTTATTTGGTTGAATTTCATGAAGATTGTGTCATGAAGATGTTCATGGTATCCTTGGAGAGAAATGCACAATCATGGTATGAAATATTTCCAAATTCTTGTTTATCTTATCTTAGATATTCTCATATAGTGTTTTATGAGAGATATAAAGAATTCCATCCTTCCTTGTTGTTGGTGAAAGACTGTTGCACTCATTTTTAAAATTTTATTGAGCATTTGGAGAAGTTTTATGAAGATGATCAGTTCATGGAAGGAGAGATAATAGAGGCTTTGCAGGAGAAGCCTTTCCATTATTAGGGTCAAAATGTAGAAGCTAGTTACCATGAGACTATTGGGCACAACCCAACTTGGTCCAAGTTTTGGTTAAAGACTCTACATTTTGAGGAGCGGAGTTGGCAAAGTTCTATTAATCGTGCAGTGTTTAGGGGCTTTGGAGTGGGTCAAAGCCCCTTATTTTGTAACCTATATCGGGTATTAGTCAATTTTATTTGGATCCATGGTATGTGGACCATGGTCTTGTAGTAAGGAAAGCTATATAAAGAAGATTTAATACTTTGTCGAAGATAGCAGAGATAGATAGAATTCATAGATTGATCATATTTTTTGTTTTGGGTCTGTAATTTTGGGAAGGCTCCACAATTGAGTGCATGGAGGCCTTGGAAGAGTCTACAATTGATTGCGCAGACCACCTGCAGTTGGGTGCGCAGGTCAGAGAAGTGCATGTATTGAAGATCCGTATTAACAAAGAAGAAGTTTTGATGAAGTATTATGCATCTCTTTATGTTCATTATATGCTGTTATAAATATCGTCATGCATGATTTTTACTGAATTATGCAAAAGAATACATGTTATACTGTTCTCTGTTATGTTTATGCGTTAAGCACCAATCTGTGAAGTTAATCATCAACATGGAGTTATTCGTGTATGCGAATTTGTATATAGCTATAAGACATAAGTGAACACATGGGCATCATAAGGGAGATACCCCTTTGGCTGTAAAAACCTGGTTTTGCAACCTCCCATTACCGCCTTGGGTAAGATTATGATCTACTTGCAGGTCATTGCTGAAAGGGTTAATGGTTGAGGGTTTTTTTGGTGTGCAACACACTCTGAACCTAGGTCAATCCCCCATAAACTAACAAATGGTTCCATTGTCAGGTTTCCTATCTGTGCAAAGAATTTTTGATAGATTGTAGGGAAGCACAAGAAGAGGGGAAGATGTTCCACCACCCCCTGAAACGTTTTTAGACAATGTAAGACATGCTTAAAGGGTTGAAGAAAAGGGAGACAAAAATACTATTGGCCCAACCACAAAGGCATTGCTGGAGGAGGTGCATCGAGAAGAGAAATAAATGGCAGAGATAGTCCAACAGTACTATGAAGTCTACAATGGAATTGTAGCAAAAATAAAGGGAAGCATAGCTGAGTGACTCGGGATGAGTCGTGGGTGAGTGTTGGGTCCTATTGGTTGCAACCCAACTTGGTCCAAGTTTTGGTCAAAGACTACGCATTTTGAGGAGTGGAGCGCGCAAAGCTGACAAAGTTCTATTCATCACGTAGTGTTTAGGGGCTTTGGGGTGGGTCAAAGCCACTTATTTGGTAATGGGCATCGGACATTAGTCCATTGTTTAGTTAGATCCATATTATGTGGACCATGGTCTTGTAGTAAGGGAAGTTGTATAAAGAAGATGTAATACTTTGTTGAAGATAATGAAGATAAATATAATTCATAGATTGATCATATTTTCTGTCTTGGGTCTATAATTTTGGGAAGGCTTTGTAGCTGAGTATGCAGACCATTTGCAACTAGGTGCACAGTTTAGAGAAGTGTATGTATTGAAGATCCTTATTAATAAAGAAGAAGTTTTGGCAAAGTATTGTGAATATTTCTTTGTTTATTATATGTTGTTATAAATATCGTCATACATGCTTTTTACTAAATTATGTGAAAGAATACATGTTATACTATTCTCTGTTATGTTTATGATTTAAGCACCAATTTGTGAAGTTAATCATCAGCGCGAAGTTATTCATGTATGCAAAATTTTAGATAGTTATAAGACATAAGTGAACACAAGGGTGCCACGTCACGGATATCCCTGTGGTTGCAGAAACTTGGTTCTGCAACCTCCCATAACTACTTCGGGTGAGACTACGTTATGCTTGTAGGTCATTGCCAAAAGGGCTAGTGGTTGAGGGTTTTGTTGGTGCGCAACACATTATGAACCTGGGTCAAGCCCCCTTAAATCAACAGACACTCAAGAAAATTCTCAATAGGTAGTAGTTTCTTCCTTAACTGTTAATGAAGTTGATCGAGATCTTGATGTAGATGTTCATGTTTCTTTTCGTGTGTTGAATGAACATGTTCAATAGTCTTGTTAGTTTTTAAGTGATCAGGAGGAAGAACTAGTAGATTTTAGCAGCCTTGATAGATAAGAAAATTTCCAACAAACAATGTTTTCTTTTTTGAATGAAGGCCAATTGGATTTGCATGATGAAAGCCATGTTATATCCCATAAGTTTAATGATGTTTTGCAGTAAGATTTTCAATTTTCATGTGACCCAAACAAGGATGAAGACAATTTTTAAATTTTTCCTTCATGTCATTCCTTTGTTGAATTTTTGTCTCATGAAAAAGTCTATGAAAATCAGATCTCTGAAATTGTTTGCATGTAAAATTTAGGCAGTGAACTAGTCCTTATTGGTAGCTTCTTACATATGCAGGAGGATCATATGAAAGAACTTGTTTTTCTTCACTCCTTTAAAAGTCAAAATGAACCATCTGCTGATATATTTGAGAGTTATTTTGAAACTAAAAAACGTAGAACAATCAACATTAATATATGAAGCTTCTCTTACTATTTTTGTTAATCAAGAAGATATGACTTTGCATATTCTTCAAGATTGTTTTTCCAAGTTATTTGAATCATCAGTGAAGTCAGATTTTGTGTTGTTTACAAAGAATGGGTTTCGGTTTCATCTAGAATTTAAGTTGCCATTATGTATCATTTATGTCTGCTTACGAAGAGTGTGAGAAAAATTCCATTGAGTGGCCATCTCCTTGCTTGGCTTCATTGGAAATTCCGTATCACTTGAGTGAGTAGGTTATTATGTAGTTTAGTGTAGATAGTAGTGTGAATAAGCTCAATGGTTTGAGTATCTTTTTCAGTAATTTTTAGATTTCCATTTCAGTAGTGTGCCAGTTTCTAACAGTTTGTTTTCGCAGATTTGTATTGCTTTTTAGCATTCATTTTTAGTTTGTAGTTGTGTGTTGAATATTCGGAAGAGAGCAGGTTACATGATACAATTGGAAAATTGAGTTTGGGATCAGCCCATGGATTAGGGTACTAGTCTACGATGTTCTTGGCACCTCACAAGGAGGATGTCATTCCCATAGGAGCTTATGTGAGAGTCCTATACTATAGTAATCAAAGTCAATTTGGTATTTATGTGTATTTTGGTCAAGTTGTGAAGTTTAGTCATGATGTTATAAATATCAATTCTAAAGTGTCATTTGGAGAAATAAGTGGTGTCACATCACGATTTAGTGGTCATGCGTTGTAGTTTCCATTGCAAAATCAAATGTGTCATCAAGTCCTTATCATCACAAAAGGTGCGCTACGCGACTGTGTTGCGTTTTTGCTACAAGAAGATATTTTGAAGTTTGAAGGTTTGTGTATGACCTAGAAGTTTTCTCATGGTTTGAAACATTTTATTTACCATTCCATGCCATCCCAATACCCTCAACATGTTAAATGATGGCCAAAGATAGTATAATCTTGGAGCATTGCGCTTTTGCATTGTGCTTTCACACAATCACCGTATCATATCTCTTAAAACCTATAACTATTAATCCAAATGGATCCTAGAATGATCTCTAAGTCTTAAAAACCTCTTAAAATCATGCCAAAGATCAAAATAATTGCATATGAAGAACCCTTAGAATGGTGGAAAAACACTATCGGAGGCCATAAACATGTGAAGACAGTGAAAAATAGAGTATCGGAGGTCTGAACAAGTGAATGCATAGTAGCCATCAGGTTTGGCCGATAAACAGTCTAGATTTGATCAGAAAATCACAATTGGCACAGGCAGACATCGACTATCATCGCAGACTATATAACACTTGTGACGACGACCAGTGAAGTTAAAGAGGACCATCGATAAAGCATGTAGATCAATGACCCATGTTGCATCGCAGGATCACTATTAGAGATTACAAAGATTGCTTACAACGGATTGAGGCATGAGCGATATGCAATTGCGATTAATCGCATCGCGATATCACAATCGGAGAAATATTATGGAGCGGGGCCTATACACATACATATATGCGATCTGATGAACTGGATCTGATGACTATATAAACAATATTGCATAGATTTTGAGATCCGCCAAAAGGCTTTTTTTAATATATTTTCACATATTTTGTTACTTAACGAAATACAGAGAAACAACACTGATGTGATAAGACCCAGACTTGAAAGGGTTTGTGAAGGGAAATGTATATTGTTTCAAGTCTGGAGGAAAGTCATTTTTACGTTATTTTCACAATTTTAACGTATTTTAAAAAATACACAGGAGCAAGGCCGAAGTGACTTGTGATAGTGATGAGGATGGACCGATAAAGGAATAGAGATGATTTAAGGACTTTTGAAGTCCGAAATAGACAGTGTTTTGGAATAATTTCATAGAGTTGCAACATTTATCTGTGTAAAATAGAAAACAATTATTTTTTGGCATTCCAAACGATTTCAAAGGCTCTATAACCATTCTGTTATAGTACAGGTGGCCACCATCCTTAGAAGTGTTTGGCAATGATTGCTAATACTTAGAAAGGGGTTTGAGCGGATAGAGGATGGGGAGACTGAAAGCCGAGAAGCTGAAACGAACGTGTAGCACAATTTTGGCTTTAACGCCATAGAAAACAGAAGACAGAGTAGGTAGTGCTAAGATAGAGCTAAGACAGAGACAGAGAGTGATTAAGAGAGTCTGTGTACTCAGAGAAGTCTTGAGAGGTTCAAGTAAAATCTTACTATTATATCTGTTGGTTATTGAGTCTCAAATTGAGCTCATACTGTTGTAAAACTCTTCTTGAAGACATAATATAGAGGCCACCACTAAAGGCTGGACCAAGAGATGTAGCCCAGGAGTATTGGGTGAACTCCTCATTAAATTTGCTGTGTTATGTGTTGTCTATTATGTTTTTGTTTACTGCTTCATTATCTGTGTATTTCACATTCTTATCGATCCATTGCATAAAATAACATAGAGAAATCGAGGCACATGAGTCTGTAATACCTTATTAATTGTCTTAGATCTCATTATTAGATCAAGTGGTATCAGAGCTTTAGGTTGCTAAGGTTAGACAAGCTTGTGCTAGATTGGTGAATGATAACTAGGTCAAAGCTCAAATTAGGAGAAGGGGAACTAGTTGAAGCTAACCTAGAAATTGGTAGATTCTATCCTAGGCGGAAAATGGCAGAAGAAAATCCCTTCGAATCAGAATCTTAGTTCATGGACAGTTTCATGACCATGAGAGCCATGGTAGAAGAAATGTATCGAGAATTTAAGAAAGGTTGAAGTGAAGATTCTTCAACCTGCAAACAAGACAAAGGAAAAGAAGAATCTCATCTAGATGGCCATTCTGAAGGCAAAGGGAAAGGAAAAGAGGCTCATCTATCCAAACCTCCTGATAGCCCTCCAAATAAAAAGAAGAAAACATATTTGATTAAGTTAGATGTTAAATTTTATTTGCCAATATATGATGGAGAATTAAATGCAGAGAAGCTAGATAACTGGATTAGACATATTGATGTGTATTGCAGGGTGCAGAGCATTGATTCAGATAGGAGTAAAATTCAGCTATCCAACCTACACCTTGGAGGAACTGCCTTGGTATGGTGGGAAGGCAAGACACAAGCTGACTTGAAGAAGCATGGTAAAATTCATTCTGTCTAGAGTGAATTTGTTTCTGCAATTAAAAAACAATTCTATCCACTAGCTTATGTGCAGCAAGCTATGATGAGTTGGCAAACTCTTTGCCAATTAAAAGGGAAAAGTGTACAAAGATACACCCAAGAATTTAGGAAAAGAACAATGATTCTAGGCATTTCTTTAGACTCACTTGAAACTTTGTTAAAGTATATAGGTGGTCTACACAACTATTTGAGGCACACCATTCTCATGTTTAACCCTACTAACATAGATGAGGTATCTGTTTAGGGTACCCATCTAGAGGCTAGAGGCAAGAATGTGAAAACAGAGATTAGGGGATCATAAAAACCCACTACAAGCAAGAACAAGGAAAAGAGGAAGTATAAATGGAAAGAGAGGAAGGCAAATATTGTACAGAAGGCCAAACCTTCATGCACTAACTACAAGAAGGATGGACATGATGATGAACATTCCTAGTCTTTGCATTCGGAGCTAAAACCCAAGAAGTTCGATGGCAAGAAGAAGAAGGTTGCTGCTCTGTACAGAAGGATTTGGGGTCAGACTCAGGTGGTGAAACAACAATCGCAACTACAAGTATACAAGGTAAAAATTCTGAAGCATCTACTAGTAATTTTGCCCAAACTATTGATAGTGAAGAAAATGAGAGGAAAAGACAAGCTTTTTCAATTAGAGTAATTTCCAAGCATCAAAAGATTGATACTTTGTTTGATAGTTCACAAGTAAACTTAATTTCTGAAGAAATTGTAAAGAAGCTGGGATTGCTAACCACACCTCACAAGAAGCCATATACATTAGGTTGGGTATGTGATAAAGCAAAGCTACAAGTGACTAGATAATGTAAACTTAGGTTTGCCATTGGTTCAGCATTTGTAGATGAGGTTTTAGTTAGATGTAATTCCCTTGGCTATATGTAAAATTCTTTTAGGAAGTCCTTACTTGTATGATAGAAAAGCCATTTTCTATAGAGCAGAAAATAAGTATCAACTAACCAAAGATGGAATAGAATATACTGTAAGAGATCACAAACTAAAAAATAATTATACTCTCATAAACTCAGGGTAGATGAAAAGGATTGTAAATTCATGCAAGCAATTTTTACTAATGGTTGTAAAGGAAAAGAAACGTGATAAAACCAATGTATTTGAGGGTTGTGTTGCTAAACAGAAAGCTGATTTAGAAAAAGTTGTATCATAATATAATATCCTATTTCAAGAACCTAAAGGTCTGCCACCCAAAAGGGAAATTGTGCATGATATTAATTTGTAGCAAGATGCTCCGTTGCCTAACATCAGAATGTACAGGTTATCCACTTTAGAGAATGCAGAAATCAAGAAGCAGGTACAGGAGCTGCTTGAGAAAGGGTTCATAAGACCAAGCACATCACCATGTAGATCTCCAATCATGTTGGTGAGAAAGAAGGATGGTTCATGGAGGATGTGCATTGACTACAGAGCACTGAATAAAAGAACGATCAAGAATTGTTATCCCCTTCCTCACATTGATGATCTACTGGATCAACTGAAAGAAGCTATTTACTTTTCCAAGTTGGACCTATGTAGTGGTTACCATTAGGTCAGAGTAGCAGAGCAAGATGCATGGAAGACTCCTTTCAAAACAAAGCAAGGGCTGTATGAATGGCTAGTTATGCCTTTTGGCTTGACTAATGCTCCTGCCACTTTCATGAGAGTTATGAATGATGTACTTAGGCCTTTTATTGATGATTTTGTAATTATATATTTGGATGACATTCTTGTTTTCAGTAAAACATGGGAAGAACATTTGAAGCATGTAAAGCAAATTCTAGATGTTTTGAAAAAATAAAATCTGTATGTTAAGTTATCAAAATGTGAATTTGGTAAAACATCTTTGAATTATTTGGGTCATATTGTAGGGGGTGGTGAATTGAAGATAGATCCCTCTAAGGTTGGAGTCATTGTAAGCTGGCCTAAACCCAAGTCTACTACAGAAGTTAGAAGCTTCTTAGGGGCATCACAATATTGGAGAAAGTTTATTGCTAACTTTTCCTTAATTGCAGCTCCCTTACATGCTTTAACAAGATTGAACAAAGTGTTTCAGTGGGGAGGCAAACAACTCAAAGCCTTCGACACCTTAAAAGAAAAAATTAATACAACACCAGTACTAGCATTCCCAAATCTTCAACAACCATTTGAGATCGAAATAGATGCCAGTGACTATGCCATGGGAGCAGTGTTGATGCAACATGGTAAACCCATATGCTACCATTCTGAGACTTTTAATTCTGCAGTAGCTAATTATCCTACATATGATAAAGAATTGTATGCATTAGTATAGAGTGTGAAAAATTGGAAACATTACTTAATGGGAAAAGAAACAATTATACATATTGATCATCAACCACTTCAGTACTTGCACTCACAAACTAAATTGCAGCAATCAAGACACTATAAGTGGATGAGTTTCCTATAGCAGTTTCATTTAGTCATCAAATATAAAAAGGGCATACACAATAAAGTTGCAGATATGTTGTCCAGACCAGTCATAAATGCATCTACTATACTTAAGCATAACTCACTAATGCATGAAAGCTACATTGAACAATATGCTCAAGATATATACTTTAAATATGTATATGCAACATTAAGTAATGGCAAAAAGGTAGAAGAATTGGATTACTATGTTAAGGACCAACTCTTGTATCATTTGGGAAAGCTATGCATTACACAAACTGAAAGAGTCAACATAATTAGGGAAGCACATACTTCTATGATATCAGGTCATTTCGGTGTAAGTAAAATAGTTGCACAACTGCAAAGATACTGCTATTGGCCAAGAATGCATGAAACTATTTCTAGATATGTAAGAGGGTGTACCATGTATGCTAAAAGTAAGCCCAACAATAGAAAACTATGCTTTTACACTCCACTACCAGTCCCTCCCCATCCTTAGGAAAGTGTTTCCATGGAATTTGTTGGGGGATTGCCAAAATCTAGAAAGGGACATGACTATTTATATGTTATTGTGGTTAGGTTCAGCAAAATGTGTATTTTAATACCCTGTAATAAGCAAATTACAACTGAACAAATAGTGAAGTTGTTCTTTCAGCATGTCTAGGTGCATTTTGGGTTACCCACTTCCATAGTATCTGATCGAGACTCCTGATTTGTTGGGAAGTTTTGGTCAAGTCTGTGGGAATTAATGGACACCAGACTGAAGAAAAGCATAGCCTTTCATCCACAAACAGATGGCCAAACAAAGGTAGTCAACAGGACAGTGATCCAGTTTCGCAGGGGTTATTACAACAAGCATCCAAAGCTTTGGGATGAACAATTATGTTATGTGCAACATGCTTACAACTGTGCTAAACATTCTTCTACACAGAGATCTCCTTTTGAGACCTGTTTTGGTTTTATACCAAGGTCTCCCTTGGATTTTGGCTTTGAAAAAGACATAACAGTTGCTAGACACATTGATGTGGACAAAGCAACTAGCTTCATTGAACAGATCCAAGAAATTCACCAGACAGTGCAGGAACAGCTGGAAAATACCTAAGCCAAATACAAGGT
Source organism: Pinus taeda (assembly GCA_000404065.3). Taxonomy (NCBI): domain Eukaryota; kingdom Viridiplantae; phylum Streptophyta; class Pinopsida; order Pinales; family Pinaceae; genus Pinus; species Pinus taeda. Next base: position 14,387 of record APFE030556426.1, on the reverse strand, counting down.
AAGGCATGATAAGCATTAGGTGGAGCACAACTTCCAACTTGGTGATCAACTCTGGCTATATATCAGCAAGGATAGAATGCAAGGTGAAGGAAATAAGCTGAAGCCAATAAGGTGTGGGCCTTTTAAGGTACTTAAAAAAATTGGTGAGAACTCTTTCCGCCTTGATCTGCCAGCATACATGCACATCTATTCATTGGTAAATGTAGAAAACTTAAGAGTGTTTGAACCTTCATTAATTGAAGTTCCCTAAGATTAAAGTCAATTGCCTTCGATTAATGATCTGTTGCCTGAATATCTCAATGAGCTGCCGGAAGATACAGTTCTGGACAGGAAGGTGAGAACCACATGCAGAGGGGATGTTGAGTACCTTAGGATCAGACTCAAAAGGTTCAAAACCTAGCAGTGCAAAATGGATAGAGATTGGGCAAGTGAGGCAGTTGTATCCTCACTTGAGCAATGCTTGAAAACCAACTTTTGGTGGTCAAGAATCCTTTTTCAGTGGGAAGGCATGATCCAAATGGATCCTAGAATGATCTCTAAGTCTTCAAAACCTCTTAGATCATGCCAAATAACAAATAATCACATATGAAGAACCCTTAGAATGGCAAAAAAACTCTATCGGGAGGCCAAAAACACGTGAAAACAGTGAAAAATAGAGTATCAGAGGTCTAAACAAGTGAATGCACAGTAGCTGTCAAATCTGGCTGATAAACGGTCCATATCTGATCGGTGAATCGCAGTTGACACAAGCAGACAGCGGATATTAGCGTAGACTATATAACATTTGCAATGGTGATCGACGAAGTCAATGAGGATCGTCGATCAAGTGCATAGATTGATGACCCATGTTGCATCGTAGGATCACTATCGGAGATTACAAAGAGCTCTCACAATGGCTCGGGGCATGAGTGATATGTGATTGCAATTAATCGCATCGCGATATCACAATTGGAGAAATATTATGGAGCGTGGCCTATACACATAAATATATGCGATTCGATGAACCGGATCTGACGACTATATAAACATTATTGCGTAGATTTTGAGATTTTCCGAAAGACATTTTTTTAATGTATTTTTACATATTTCCTTATTTAATAAAATACAAAGAAATAGTGCTGATGTGATAAGACTTGAACCCGAAAGGGTTCATGAAGGGAAATGTATATTGTTTCAAGTCTGGAGGAAAGCCATTTTTACGTTATTTTCACGATTTTAACATATTCTTAAAAATACACACGGAGCAAGGCTAAAGCGACTTGCGATAGTGATGAGGATGGAACTGATAGAGGAATAGACCAAATTTAAGGACTTTTGATGTCTGAAATAAGCAGTGTTTTGGCGAAATTTCATAGTGTTGCAGTATTTCTCGGTGTAAAACAGAAAATGATCATTTTTGGGCATTCCAAAGGATTTCAGAGGTCCGATAACCATTCCGTTACAGTACAGGTGTCCACCATCCTTAGAAGCATTTGGAAATGATTTCTAATACTTAGAAAGGGGTCTAAGTAGACAGAGGATGGGGAGATTGAAAGTCGAGAAGCTGAAATGAACAGACAACGTAGTTTTGGCTTTAAAGCCATAGCAAACGGAAGACAGAGCAGGCAGTGCCAAGACAGAGCTAAGACAGAGACATAGAGTGATTAAGAGAGTTTGTGTACTTAGCGAAGGCTTGAGAAGTTCAAGCAAACTCTTATTGTTATATCTGTTGGGTATTGAGTCTCAAATTGAGCTCATATTGTTGTAAAACTCTGCTTGAGGACATAATAGGGAGGCCACTACTGAAGGGTAGACCAGGAGATGTAGCCCAGGAGTATTGGGTGAACTCCTCATTAAATTTTTTATGTTATGTGTTGTCTATTATGTTTTTGTTTACTACTTCATTGTTTCTGTGTTTCGTAATCTTATCGATCCATTGTATAAAATAACATAGAAAAATCCAGGCACATGAGTCTGTAATACCTTATTAATTGTCTTAGATCTCATTATCGGATCCACTATTTTCCATAAATGTTTTATAGTAGATGGATGATGGTGGGATGAATAAGATCACTTAATTTCAGGTAAAAATGCTTCACGGTTTTCGAGAAATGAGACACCGTCATCTACACCTAGTTTTGGAATTCTTGAGATCCGTGTGTTGGATTTGGCTCAAAAATTATGTGGATATGGTTTATAACGATATTAGAGTGCTATAAAAAAATCAGCTCAATTCAGATTACGGTTTAGGAGATATTCGGAACATATAGTTGTTGCACTTTTACACTACGCTTTGGGACAGTTGCTGCACTTTTGGATAGTTTCACTTCAAGATTAATTCCTGCCGAAATGGAGATGAATTTTGAAAAAGTAAAAGTTGTTTTGGTTAATAGCGAGCCAAATAACAAACACCTCCTTCAGTTTATATACAAGTGTCATATATTGGAAGATTCAAATGAATCATTACAACCTATTTTTCAAATTTTGTTATTTCCTATTTTAGCCATTCTTTTTGTATTGCAGATTTCTAGCAAATGGAGAGGAATTTGAGAAAGTAGAGAGAGGTTTATCCCAATAACAAGCTCATATACAAAAATGTCCTTCTGTTTTGTAATAGATGTAATGGTTCAAGAGACACGAGATACTCTTTGAGCCATATTTTCCAAAAATTCGGTCCCTATCTTTGGGGAAATGGTTGAGCTCGACCCCCTGAGTCTAGGGATGAGCTAATTGTATATATTTTCATGAGTTTAAGTGTGCAAAAGGTGGGTTGTTGGTCATATTGGAGAGAAAGAGACTTTGTGCGCATGGTATTTTCTAAACATTTTTGCTAGTGAATGAAAGACAGAAGGTGATTTGCAGGGATTCCTGTGTCAAATCTTGATGGTGTTTGCGATTATTTCATGTTGTATGTTTGCCTTATGTTTTTACATCCCTTGAATGTATGTCTTCATTCTTGGAAGAACTAGATGTTTAGCTCAGAATTCATCTAAAAGGTGTTATGATATAGGTTTACCAAGTGATCTATGTTTTCTTCTTAAAGCAACATTCAAAATTTGTCTACAGTTTGATACTCTTTGTGTTTTTTTCGTCTTTTCTCATTCTCACCTCCCTACAATAAATTAATTCCATCACCAAGACTACCTACCTTTCCCCTGTGGAAAAACCCTTTCTCTCTTCATCTTATCACTAGACAAATAATCCAGTTTGACATGATTCCATTCCCAATGGGTTTGTCTGCTTTCATAGCAACAAGTCTCTAAAAATTAGACCTTATTGAGCACTATACATAGCCTAATATCAGATTAGTTGAACAACCTAAGTGAGAGAGCCCTCTCTAAGGCCAGAAAGGCTAGGCCTAAAAGTGGTTTATGGTTACCTCTGAATTTATCTTCTCTGCCTAGGGAAATTACAAAGTGCTAACATTGGGAAAGGTGCCAACCTTAGGTTGGGCATGCCCTGGGCTGTGAAACTTCACATTTTGGGTAAGTGCGTTGGGCTAGGCCAATGACTACCATTCTTTGATCTTGGGCAGTGCATGAGTTTGGTCATGGTTGGCCTCTTTGTAAAATTGTTGTAATATTACTTTGAAGCTTAAGAGAAGTAAAGGGGAGATGTGTTTTGGGAGTTGCCCCTTCCCGTCACACATATTGTGTTCATATTGTTCTTTATGATATCGTAGATTGTTAATGAAGTTTTATTTCCCTTCTTGTATTAAAGTTATGATATCTCATAATTGTATAACTATTGAATGAAGTAATTGAATAATGAAGATTGAATTGGAAAATTGACTAAGTGTTGAAGTGAAATAAGTTAGGCATAGTCTGGGTTAAAGTAGTTAATTGCGACGAAATATCACCAATGCCGCACATTGCCCATGGTGATCTTAAGGCATCACAATGTAGCAATGTGAATCTACCCATGAATATTTATGCAAGTCTTTGCCCCTTAGTAGGCAATTAATTTTTCAGTTTCATATATTGATTTGCAATTTTTTTTAAGCATAATTTCCACTTAAATGACAAGTATTAATAATAAAAAAACACAATTATAATTAAAATAAAATTTGTTTAAACATATAAAATTTTAATTTATTTTACATCCATGATAATTATTTTTACTTTTATTCTTATAACTAATTATTAAAA
>APFE030556426.1:0-10121 GCA_000404065.3 Pinus taeda | reverse complement strand
TAAATAATAAATTATAATATTTTGTCCCTTTACCTATAGTGTCAAAAAATAGTCTATTTGTTTTTTTTAGCCGTTTCCACATAGTCGTTGGAATGTATTGACTCTCTATTTAACTTACAGCTACGATCTGATCTTTCATCTTGTCTTGATGATGAACCACATTGGTTGGTTCAAAATCGGTTAGCCTAAATTTACAAATGTGATTTCTTCCAAAATTAGTTTCAAATATAACAAAATACAATCTTATTAATCATTTTATAATTAAAATATAAATTATTTCATAATATTTATTTACTTTTAATAACAATATTATTAATTAAAAAGTTCAAAATTAATAAATATGGTTACTTAAGTGGTTTAAAAAAAATTAGTACAAGAATAAATCAAATTTTATTCATGAAATAAACACCAATGAGATAAACTCTTGTGATATTTAAGTGAAGAATTGATTCAAAAAATATAAATTTTTAATTAATATATATATTAAAAATAAGTTAGAGATTTAAAAAATTAATATAAATTCATTTATTATTTAAAAAAATAAAAAATTCTGTATTTATATTAAGGTATTTATTGGTTTATTACAATTTTCGCCTCATGAAAATGAAATAAATTTTAACAAATAAACTTAAAATAATACTAAAAAACTATATTCATTTTTACCTTAATATAAAAATAAATTAAATTATAGTAAAAAATTATATAATAATAACTAAATATTAGTAAGAAAATTATTAATAATAAATAAAATAGTTATAATTCAAACAACAAATAACTATTTTAGATCTAAGACTTTTTGATCCATAACATAGAAATTAGCACGCTTCGAACCAACTAATGTGGTTCATCCTAAGGACAAGGTGAGAAACCGATTCATTTGAGAGAATAAGTTAGGCTTGGGTCAACCTTTCGAACCAACTAATGTGGTTCATCCTCAGGACAAGGTGAAAAACTAATCCATCTGAGAGAATAAATAGAAGGTATTAGCCATTCAAAAATAGTCGTCGGTAAAATAAAATTATTTAGGAATACATGATGAATAGATGTTTATTAAAATAACTAATATTCAGTTAAAAAAAATGTTTTGTATCATTCATAACAATGAGTTTTCAACGAATTATACCTTAATTAAGCCATCCCTAACTAATAAAATTATAAATAATTATTTTAGGTCATAGTATTATAAAAAAATGATAATACTAATTTTCAAACCAAATATTATTATTAATATTATTATTAATTAATTTATTATATCATGATAATGGCTAGTTTTCAACCTAATTCACATTGAATAGGTCAACCCTAACTAAATAATATAATTATATAGATTGATAAATAGTTTACAATATAATATTAAATAATTAATTATTACATAACAACTAGTTTCTAACTAAATATAAGTTAATTTAGTAAAACATCTCTTCATCACATATTCCTAAATAATTGTGTTTCACCAAGAGCAATTTTTGAATGGCTATTTATTCTCTATGATTGATTGGTTCCTCACCTTGGAGGATGAACCACATTAGTTGGTAAACGTCGACCCAATTCTAATAATGTGATTAATCCAAAAATCTAATTTCTATAACAAATAACTAAGTAAAACAACTCCATTTTTCTCTCACACACATATAAAACTAGGTAAAACAACTCCCATATATATATATATATATATATATATATATTTATATATATATATATATATATTATATATAATACATATATTATATATATATATTATATATATATATATATTATTATATTATATATATATATATTATATATGCACTCTACCTTTCACATATATTTGACAAGAACCACCTTTTAAACTATGTCTATTATTATTGTCGTTGGGTATGATTATATTCTTCACTACCTCAATTTACCAATCATTAAAACCTAAATTGATTGGATCCTAAATTTTAACACTAACTTGAATCCACTATTTTCTTTAATTTAGCTTTATTGAAACTAAGTTGCAAGTACTAGGTATAGTTAATCACAAAATAAAATTAAGCCTAGACAAAATTATAGAAAACAAAAAAAATACAAGGTTTATTTATAAGAGTATGTTGCTAAAAGTTATAAATTCTTAAACTATATAATGTAACTTATAGTAATGAAATAAATATTATTTGTACATATATAGAATGATATTATAGTAGGGTGAATTTGTTGTCCCAATATGAAACCACTGAGAATTTACATACAATTAATCATATAGTTTAAAAAATTATGAAGTTTTGACACCATACTCTTATAAACAAATTTATATTCTTTAATTTTGTCTAGGGTTAATTTCCTTTTGTGATTAATAATGTCATTGAGTTTTTTTTTTTTAATTTATTGACCCTACATATTCAATATATTTTTTATTTTTATTAATTAAAGGGATATATATATATATATATTTTAACCTAACATTAACTGAGAACATATCCTAAACTGAGCACTGAACTTTAAAATACATTTTAGTGTAAATAAAATCTAAAAACCCTATTCCAAAATAAATATCCCATAGCATTAATAAGATCTATTTAAAAAAAAATGGTTTTTCAACATATGGCTGCAGCCCTTCGTGAGTACACTTGTTGATGTTTCAAGGTTTACTTCATATTTATCTATCGAGATGTCACTTTTAGTAGTGGGGCCACTTAGTTTTGGACCAGATGATGTTGTCTACATTCTTGGCATGGCAGGAGGAAGTCCTTAAATTCTGGGTTCAGTGGATGTCGCTGCATAGTTGAAGGCCCACAAACACCACTGCTACTAATTCAGTCCGAATATGCTGTGGGGAAGTTTGCATGTGGCATTGAATTGGAAACTAAATTTCTCATCGTATTATTGCAGACTTTGACAGTTGATTACTACTTCTGACTATGCCTAAATTGAGAGAAACGAAGGACAGAAGAGGACCTCCGGGGTTTCAGAAACTTTACAGATCAGTGGGCCTTCAATTTTAAGAATCGACTAATAACAACCAACTTATTGCCGGCTTTCCTTCACCTAATTCTTTTGAAATTGCTTCTGCCACTGACGCCCGCGCTGCCGTTGTTGCCATGATAACTGCTACTGCTTTTTCTGCTTCTCAAATGGAAATCAAATTCTCCTCCTCAAAAAGCTGCAGCACAATCAAACGATGAATCGTTCTGATGGTTGAGGTATCAAAACATCGAATTCGAAAAAGAAATACAATTTAATTCTTTCTGGACAGAGAGTGATAGGAGTACGAATTTGGCTGGTCCCTGTAATAGATTCAGTCAATTTTGTCTATAATTTGATAAAAATGGATGATCAGAATTACAAATTTGAATGGTGTAATTTTTTTCAGAAGAAAAAAACCTTATCTTTTCATTAATATGAAAAAAAAATACAATATTTTGTGATATAATTCATAATTTTCATCATTTTATATTGTGATATAATTCATAGTTTTCATAATTTTTCTGAATGAGACTAACATATTGTTTATAGTTCCTGCACTTCATTAACATTCCCATTCTATACATCTATGCTTTCTGCATCCCTAATTGCTCTGTTCATCCAAAAAGTTACATCATCGTTGTTACATTGATTTTCATCCAGTGTTTGTGCTGGGGTTTTTCAAAAAGACAATATATTCACCGTTATATACTTAATGGGATTAGGTAAAATTTATGCTTCTAGCCTTTATGAGGACATCCTGAACATAGGTTGTAAAGAAGAATTTACTAGAAAATTTTGAAATGCCTTTATTTATTAGCAACTTTGTTTTGCTCCTTATAAATGTGCTGAAAAGTAATGTTTTGCAAAGTGCTTACCAGCGTCCATGCTCTCCATTTAATTGGATAAGATAAGAGAGTTGAAGATTTAGTAGTCTTTTACCCTTTTAATGATGTTCTTTGTATGTATGGCCAAATACTTGTAGGTTTTCCAATCCAAATTAATAGAAATCTTCATAGTAAAATAATTTATGCCTTAATGTTAATGTTTATTGCATCTTCCACCAAAATTGATAATAACTTTCTGGTTTTAAAATTATATCGTTACCACAATCACATTTTCTCTGTTGGCAAGCCCCATCAAAGAATCTTATAAAGAAAACCTCTCAAATATTGGGATCCCTCTTCCATGTAGGCTTCATGCTTGTCTCGATATGTGCATAATATGCCACCATTTTGAACATTACCTCTCCTTAACCACTGGCTCTTTCTGATTAAAAAAAAACCAAAAAGTTCTTGCATTTCCATATTGACAGGGTGATATATCAATTTGAGTTATATAAATTACAAGTTTAAGTTTGAGTTTCATGTTCTGTATTAAAAAAAAATAATACTAATTTTTTTATACAATAAAAAATATATTTTAAATAACTAAAAATTACAATCTCATCCACAACCATATCACCCAATTTTATGAGTGTACTCATTCATGGCGGCCAATTTATTACAAAGCTATGCTGCTCCTACTTTCTTCTGGACATTAGCACAACCATCCAAACATTTCACTTTTTTTCTTTTTCCATTGCGTGTTCTCTTCTCCCTCGTAATTCGACGTTTGCAGTAGCAACGTTGGTGGTGTTGCTGGCATGTCATTTTAGGCCGTATTCATTTTAATAGTGAGGTTGTCATTGTGCATGTGCATCTTCTTTTGCGTCTCCAGTTTAGGTTCTGGTTGTAAGGCGTTTCCCTCTGAAATCAACTCCCCCAACAACCTTTTTGTCATAATCATGATCGTCAGATCTATTGTTAGATGATTAAATGTTTTTCCACCGTTAGATACTAATAACTGTAAACTAAATCTTGATTTGCACCGGCATAGTCCCATTTCTATTCCGTGGCTTCGCTGGGTGCATCCAACCCTAATTCTCTGTTTCTTGCATGCAGCATCTAACCCTAATTCTTTGTTTCTTGCCCTGCGTGCAGGTCCTAGGATTGTTCTGCAATTCAGTTGCAAGTTTATTCCTTTTGTGGTGTGTTCAGTTGGAGGGTTATTCCCATGTTGAACGGGCATTTCCCAGGGAAACCCACCCCAGAAACAAGAAATGGTGGTCGATACAAGGAGCGAGCTGTCATGGCTGGAATGCAATCCCTTATTGGCTCCTGGTTCCACTTTTAACCTCATTCTCTCCACCTCTTACTAACCTATCCCCTGCAGCTCATTCGTTTGCACAAAAGAGACCAATGATTTTCTCCCCTTTTCTGCAAAATTCCCAATTTCGTCTTCAGGTGCGTGCCATTACCAGTACCTGACAGCCCGGGTCTCAAGGGTATGAGCGAGGGCTCTCTGTCATTCATTTCACTTTGACTCTGTCCATGTATCTGAATATCATTGGCAATTACCACTAGCAGAATTTGTGGATAGAATCTGATCTCCCCAGAACTCATGCATTGGATTTGCCAGGGCAGTCTGCAATCCATAGGCATTCTCTTGTTCGGAGACTCCCCATTTTGTAAATATCTCCATTACATGCGTCGTAGACCCAATCCATTCCTCTGCCCTATTTCAACAGAGTGGCCTAAACTGCCAAGCTCTATGGCGTCAAACTCTACGACATCAAAGTTGAACGACGATTGCTCTCAATCCCGCCAACTCTCTTCTTGCATGACAACATGGGCACCCTGCAGACCATGGTGGACTCAGGCACTGGCACGTAGTTCAATTTTCTTTTGGGCGGTTACACGCCCCTTAGACCAGCATTTATTACGCATAACTGAGGGACCCTGAATCTGGTTCAAGTGAATTTTCCAAAATTTCAAGGACCCATGGATCGTTGCTGCTTCTCTCATCCTGTGGGTGCACCATTTCCAGAGGGTTGGATCTCTGCTTCGCTCATCCTGTAGGTGCACCATCTCCATAGGTTACACATGTGACTCTTCTCTTCAATTTCACTCGTGTTACGCTTAAAAGCCACAAGGCACTGTTTCCAGTGCCAAAGGAGATTACAGGTGTGTAGAATAACAAAACAATTTACTGCTTCAAGAACTCTGACTCTGTGCCCATGTATCTGGATATCATTGGCAATTACCACCAACAGAATTTGTGGATAGAATTTGATCTCCACAGAATTCACGCATTGGATTTTCCAGGGCAGTCTGCAACACCAATTGATCAACTAAATATTGTTTAGCACTCATGGTCACATTGCATAGGAAAATGGTTGAATATTGATGCTTTTAATACTTTTATTAAGAGTGTATAAATGTGATCTGCGTCAAAATGGCACATTCGCTCAAGATGGTATGCATTCCATGATTTATCAGAAGCTTTATCAGTTCAATTTTTCTTTGTAGTGGTCATTTTTTTTCTTCTCATCAAAACCAAAAAATCTTATGGAGGGATCTATCGAAATTGTCTCGTTTTTCAATTTTACAGTGCAAGCTTTAAGAGAAATTAAGCTTCGTTAATGCAACTATATTTGTGTTTGTGGGTATGAAGTTATTGGAGAGTTAGAATTCTAATGGTGCTGTGGATCTGAATTTGTGTGCAGGGAAGATCGATGATTCTCAAAGGAAATATTGAAGGCATTTTAGATAAAAGGGTTATGAAAGAGGTCAATATGAGTGGAAAATTAGAAACCTTTTTGTGACAAGTCATTTATCCATAAAAAAAAGCAGTAATCTTGATGATGGACACCCTTACATCCATATCTTTCTGGTAAAAATATTAGCGTTTCTCATATGCCAAATGCCCCATAATATGTAGAAGGGGAGAGATTTCAATACCTTGTTCTTTGCAAGCCATTGTGACAGGGAAGCACTGATAGAGGATTAATTAAAAAATGCAACAATACTTGGTAGAAGATTGAAACGGGCTAGGTCTAGGGCTGTTGGTATGTATATATGATTTGTGTATTTTCTGATCATTCTCTATTGGTCTACATATTTTGTGAGTGATTTTAATATTTGTAACAACATTCTTCTATTGTTCTTACAGAGAGAAATCCTTTGAAAGAAGCCATAAAGGGTCATTGATTTTCTTTATCCAAGTGAAGGTATTCACAGATGCTGGGAGTGTGGTTATTGAATAACTTCTATTGTTGCAACACCTGATCAAGCTGCATTCATCCTGAGAAATCCGAAAAAGAAATTGTCAAGTGAAGTACAGGAAATGCTTCAAACATATGTTTTTCCTAGCACTCAAGTAAAGATTTGATTTATACTACGAAATTTGATTCATGAAGTCTTTTAGGTTACTATAACTGCTAGAAGCTAATCTGCTATTTTTTTATTCTTTATTTTTATGAAAAGTGGTCTAGGAATTTTACATTTCTTTGGTTTGTTTTGGTCGCACGATCTCATAATCCATATTTTGATTATCAAGTTGTGTATAGAGTTAGACCCACTGAGGGCTGAAAGGTTAAAGCAGATGCAAATGTTTTGATATAGGCGATTCGAAAAGTTGGAGGGATCTATTTCTTGTGTGAGGTAGCTATTATTGGTGGAGATAGGTTGGAGGGATCATTTAATATCTATTTCTTGTGTGGGATAGCTATTATTGGTGGAGATAGGTTGGAGGGATCATTTAATCTCTATTTCTTGTGTGAGATAGCTATTATTGGTGGAGATATCTTATATTGTGATGCCTGCCCCTTCTTTATAAGGTTGCGCACTCCTCCATGTATCTCCTTGTCAAAATGCAACAACAAAAGCATTGTGATGAAAAATGGCACAAAAGTTGTCTAGTATCTTGTTATGTATAATGTTGGAGAAGTTTCATCTATGCTGTTCTGAGAAAGTTTATTTTTTAGTTCTTTAGAATATTATTCTATTTATATTGACGAATTACATGGTACTTCAGTTGTGTCGGATCCCAAAATCAAATCAAAATATAGGCCCTGTATTGTACAATTGAATAAGTTAGTTGATAAGTCTGTCATTGGGCCTTGACGCTGTACATACATGAACATGTTATACACATGTTTATTTTTGCTGACATTCATTAACGTATTTTTACTTTAGTCGCCATTATTGAGGACATGAAAGATTTTTTCATTTGTGGCTGGCTTCAAAAATAATATATAAAGGTTGAATGCATAATAATTTTTGTTATATTCGATATGCTGCCAATATGCCATGCAGATTTTGTTTCTTTGTGTGTATTGACATATTTGTTCAACTGTTCACATTTTTTTTTTTTTTGTGATCAATGATATGTAGAGGCACTTTGAAGTTTGATGGGTGTTTCAGATTCTAAAAGGCTAAACTTGCATACACATAAGTCTATATATAAAAGTGAAGATATGACAGATGATAAATTTCATCATGCTCTAATAACGAACTAGGGCCATGTGGCATGTTATTTGTAGACTGTTTTGTTGTAGCTCGTAGTGATCTCTATTATTAGAGAGGATTCCTGTCATTATTTAAGTACGGTGTTTATTGCCATGTGGCATGATATTTGTAGACTGTTCTGTTATGGTTTGCAGTGGTAGCTATTATTAGACTGCATTAGTAACATTGTATGGATCAGGTTTATACTGATCTTACTGCTGCAAATACCCATACCTTTTTATGGTTCTAAGGCATGGTCCAATGGTTGTCTCTGTTGGTTTGGTCTTACAAGTCTCTAGATCCATTTCTGTGTGGAAGGCTATGCACTAACTCTTTATTTCTATTAATAACAAGAAAATTATATAGGAATTGGAATGTTTAGTGTTAAAAGCTCTGTTATCTGTTCATACACTTCCAAATCCTTTTGCTTTTCCGTTGTCTTTGTAATAAAATTGTCAGTATCTCATTTCATAATATCTATGCGATTTAGTTCCAATGATAACATGATGTTGATGTGATTCAATTTGACAACATGGAATCAGAGCTGAAGGACGTGTTTTTGGAAAGTAGAAGATGGATAGCCTTGAAATATCTAAATTTAGAGCAATGCAGATGTTGCGTTAATTCATAGTGACAATTGTGGTCCTAGTAAACAAAATCAGTTTGAGGAGCAATCGATTTCATCACTTAGGTAATCTACTCTCCGAAAATTCATCTACAAGTCATCTATGCAACCGATGAATTTCACTAGAAAACACATAGCGAGTTAAATTCTAGCCTCTAATACCCAACAATCGACTCTTGAAGCTTTTAAAAAGACTAATGCACCCTTATATCAGAGATGCAATCCAGGAATTTGGAGAATAATAATCTAACTGGTACAGTGCCGACTATTTTAAGAAACAACAAAAACTTATCAATCAGGTTAATTCTCTTCTCCAACATGGATCATTTTACTGAAAATTAGTATAGTTTTATCATAGAGATCTCTAAATTTGAGATTCAATATTCTGATTGTGTTTTATGTTTGATAAGCTTTCCGACAATCCACAAAGACACTTCTTTGTGAAGGCGACACAAATCAGTGCACTAAATCAAAATCTGGTATCAGTAAACGTGTTATAATCAGTTTGTCAGTCCCTGGATGGATAATATTAACACTTTTGTCAATTACTATTGCAATAGTACTTAGTATAAGATTGAAACAGGTGAGGGCTAGGGTTGTCGGTATGTATATATGATTTGTGTATTTTCTGATCATTCTCTATTGGCCTACATATTTTGTTAGTGATTTTAATATTTGTAACAACATTCTTCTATTGTTCCTGCAGAGAGAAATCCTTTGAAAGAAGCCACAAAGGGCCATGACATGTCATCACCTCAATGAAGAAAATTTAGTTATGATGAGGTCAAGGAAATAACTAGTGGATTTGGAAGGCAAATTGGCAGAGGAGGATTTGGGCCTGTATTCTATGGCCATTTGCAAAATGGTGCTTAATTCATCAGCGTTTCACATTTCCTATATAAACCAGCAAGGTTTTTTTAATTAAAGATAAAATATTTTTATCTCTAGAGAAACATTTCGGAATTTTTAAAAAGAGATATGTGCAAAGGGCACTGTGACTCACTGAAAAGAAAGGTATATACAGGTTACTATGCTTTCAAAAGTGCACCGTAAAAATCTTGTGCCCTTTGTGGGATATTCTTGTGAAGGAGGAAATCAAAACTTGATTAACTAGGATATGTCCAAGGGAAACTTGAGGGGAATCCTCCATGGTATGGGTCATATCATGGGCTATCTTGTCTTGTGTTTAATCTTGAAAAACAATTTCAATTTATCTATATATATGTGTTGTCTTACTATATATA
>APFE030556425.1:3818-14467 GCA_000404065.3 Pinus taeda | reverse complement strand
TTGTTAGAAAATTATATATTACAGAGAAATGGAACACATAAAATATTGCAGAAATATAAACACAGAAAACACATAAAACAAGAGAGACACAAATATATGTGGTTCCCCCAGTTTGGGCTACGTCCACGGAGAAACATCCAATCCTTCTTTTATTATATTATCCAGCAAACTAAAGAGATACAACCTACAATAGTTCTGTTGTAACTCCCTCTTTGCTCTCAATCTCCTCTCTTTTCCTCACTCAGAATACAAATCTACACAAATGCAATACAATTCCCTCATATATAGTAAGGGGTTGCCCTCTAGGACAGAAAACCCTAAACTAAACATAACTTCTACCGTCAGATCATCCGCCTAATAAACGACCCAGATTGACTAGAAATTAATATACTTTTACAAGGCAATTTTACATCTGTTTTTAGCTTCGGGGGTGCTGCCCCCGAGCCCCCATCGGGGGACCACTGGCCCCCGGACCCCCCAGCTGGGGGGGATCAGCCCCCGCACCCCCCCACATGGAAGGGTGTACAATCTTCCTGGGGTATACATCTGACTGAAACCTTTGAATACATAAGATAATCAGGCTCCACCCCCAATACATCCATCAAGTATACTTTGAGTAGCTTCCAAATTTCTCCCATGCCGTGAATATGGCCACTTTATGAAGAATTTTCCCAAAAATACTCCTACATGGTAAGAATGTTGGGATAAAGATGACCAATAACAATAGGCCAAGGAAAAGAAAAGCAATAATGATCAAGTAACCTCATTTTCACAACCAAAGAAAAGACGTTCTACAAAGCTCCTTCAAACCATTTTAGATTTGGGAAACAAACGAGACAAACATGACAAGTAGGATCTACAGTGGAACCAAACCACATCAATAAAGACAAATTAGACGTGGGATCCTAGAGTAAGGATCACAATCCTTCTAGAAACAAGTATATAATTCCTTCTCAAGGGGAAAATATTTCTAAAATGATAAGTTAACCTTCTATAAACAATGAAATATCTTTTGACATACCAACCTTAAATGGAAGCTCTAAATTAGAACTACTATCAAACTCTAAAAATATTATGTCAAAACACGAAAATGAACCAAATCACAACTCATCTTCCGTGCTTTACTCCTCAAGAGATGCCCCTCATAATCAAGATTTGCTCAACTCAAAGGACCACTATAGATGAAATGATGGTAATGAAAAAGAGATAACCAAGGAAAAATCTAAAAAAAATAAGGAGACAAAATTCCCTTGGTGAAAGGAAAAAACAACTTGCTAATTAAAAAAGGATATAAGAAAGCTATACAATTTAAAAATCTATTTTTAAATTTCATATCTATATATATTCACATCACGAACACTTTGTTATAAACTGGAGTAACATCACGTGAAATCAAATTCAAACATAAAGACTCTACCACTACACGCTCAAAGCATGAAAACACAAAGCTTCATTTACAAAGTTAACTTTCATTTTATTTATGAAATAGATCTTAGACATGGACCTTCATCATCACGAATGGGGAATTTGATCCTCTTCACAAGCTCCTAATGTTTTTTGTTGTGTTCAACTCACATACTCTAAAATATTTTAACTTAAGATGTTTCTAAATGAGCGCATAATTATTTTAACGTTGAATATATCAAGCATTGAGAGGGATTAAATTTCTCAATATGTATTTTTTTTATCTTTATTATCTAAGTCCATGTTATATATTAATTCTTCATATTAAATGATTAAAAAAATACATATTAAGAAATTTGATCCTTCTCTATGTTTCATCAATGTGGGTTTCGAATAGATTTAGACTAGTTTTTATACACGTAGTTATTTATGTTTGTTTTATTTATTTATTTTATTTTATTTTTTGACAAAAATGAGAAGTGATTCTATTATGGAAGGCATATCCTAATATTTTCCACAAATTCTACTATTGATTCCTTCTACATGTTTATAAGAGTAAATCTTTACATATTGTGAGCATAATAGGATGCAAAAATAATATATTATGTTATTTACAAGGATTTTGGAGTAGAGAATCCACACAAAGTTGGGATCTTGAGGCTAAGTTAGAATTTGTTTTGTGTTCTCACTTTTCTTTTTTGGATTTCCTACCTCTTATGAAAGGTGGTTCCACTTCCTTCAAGGAGATGGAGTTTTCAGCGTTGCCTCTAGTGCATGATTTTGCTTGAGCTATTCTAATTGCCATAACTTTCTAGTAAATCTTTGGGGAACATTTCTTCATCTCCACAAGAGTGGAGGGCATAAATTCCAATGCTATTTTCACAAAATCTGACTTAGGACTTGAAGGGCTGGCATGTGAAGGAGACTGCTCTTCATTGTCCACCGACATTTCTATTCTTTTTTGAGAAGATTCTTACTATAAATATTGAAGAGCCTCAAAAGAGTTGTTGATGATTGAAGGTCCTATGATTGGATCTACTTCAATAGGTTTCTTTGGAGCTACAACCTTATTTTGTTGATTTTTCCTTCGCTTTTGTGTTGGCTAGAAACTAGTTTCTTTAGAAGTAGGGGCTTGGGCCTCCTCGTCTTTTTTCTGTTGGGGGCAATATTTGGCAAAGTTCCCATGAGAATGACGATTAATGCACTTGAAAGGAATATTCTCGTAGTCCAATTCTTGTATATGATTCCATTCTCCTAGATTTATCTTTAGGGCCTTCGATACACCTTCATTGAGGTTGAATTCCACACATATACAAGCATAAGAAAAGACCTCCTTTTGGTTATGCTTTATCCAGATAGTGGCCCAGCTTGTTTCTGATGTCTTTTAGTGCATCAATCCCCCAAAGATGAAGAGGGAGGGGTGGCAGTTGAACCCACACTAACACAATAGAATATCAAACTCTAGGTTGAAACCCAAAGTCCAAGGAGTAATAAAGAGGCCTCTAGACCCTATGAAATCCATGTTTGATCTAAAAATCAAATATCTTTCCATTTTATTGGAAAATAAAAAGACATAGAAGCCTCTTCCTACTGCAAAGAATGTTACCTGACCTTGAAGCTTAGGGGCCCATTGTTCTGCGATCCATGATTCCATAGATTTTGGGTTTGCCATAAGCCCATAAAATTGCCAACCAACACTTTTCTTGCAAGGGCTAAGACTTTCTTGTATAGATCTAAAGGAGAGAGTTCCACCACAGGGATATCAACTAGTTTCTTCACAGTGTTTTTGGGGGGGAGAAGAAGACCCTTTAGGTTTTTGGGCCTACGTCAGGGCTCTAAATGCAACCTCTTCCTCCATGGCACAAAATCACTAGCAAATAAAAAATGGGCCTACAAAAAGCCTACAACGACTAGGGTACAACTAACGCAAACTAGATCTACATACCTGCATAGGTTGCAAACAAGAGGTAGCGTGATAGATTGAAATGGGGTGGATATAGTCCAATCATTGTTGCAGCGATGACAACGAATTTAGCTGGAATAAACAACAATTCAGACCTTTGCGGGGAAGAGAAGCACTCCAACAGGCGGCTAGAGAAATCCTAGCCACAACTAAGCAAGCCCACAAGATTTCATTTCTTGTGTGTGAGCTCCCTTTAGCAAGTTATTTATTTATTTATTTAACATAATATTATGTTATGGTTGTTCATATCAACATGTCTTCCATACTCGACTTTAAAACACTTTACTACTCTTTATACAACCATTCAATCCTAACTTTTGATTTAATACTTTAATTTCTATTTTTTAATAAAATGAAAACTTAAACCAACTCAATCTCCAAACCTTGATTTAAAAGATAACATAATAGGATTTTGATAAAAATTTATATATATATATATATATATATATATATTATATATATATATATATATATATATTATTTCTTTTAATTAATTTATTATTACTAGAATCTAAGTACCTTACTTTAATAAAAGTTAATAAATATTTACTAAAATACCTATAATAAAGGTACTTTATTACGTTAAACTTAGTATTGGAGCATTGTAACCAATAATTTTAGGTGAAGGCATATCGTGCTTAAAAGTAATGTCATAGATTAGTGATCACAACAAGATTCATATAAAGAACAAGCCTGGCATGGGACTTATAATCTGAAAAATGAATCACTTAAGAAGGTGTTAAAAGTGAGAAAGACATATCTGAAATTTCTCTTAGTAATGTTAAAAATATATTCCCTATTTCATGATCAAGATGAGAGGCATAACTACTCTTAGAAAGAGAATGAAAGAGAGAACACTTATCCTTGGTACCACTTAATACTTATTGAATAATTTTTTAATTCTTCTTTGTAATGCAACTATCAACACTTAAAATAAATATTATTAGCCTAATTTATTATAAAACAAAGTATGAAATCTATTTGAAATGCCATGTAAATAATAAGCATTTATAAAGGACTTAAAGTACCTTAATATTGTCATAAGCCAAATCACATTTGAAAATTCTAAGCTTGAACTTTAGTACATCACCCAAATTGGAAGTATGTTGACAATGTCACATGTTGTAGTGTTGTAATTATAAAAGATGGAGCTACGAATAGTTGAATGAAAATCCATTGGAGACCTATTTGATATTTTGGCGTGAGGAATTTGTTGAGGCATTTTTCTTGACTTGGAATAGTTTGTGGAAGTGAAGTAAAATTGAGACACTAGTGTGCAACATATATAGAGGCTAGGTGTATGGAGGTTGTCTTATTTTTCTTGATGAGTCACCATACTTATATGCAATTCACATTAAAAAACAATATGTTAGAATGCTTAATTCTCTACTAAAGTGAATGCACACAAGGGCACACATCTAGAAAATGAAAGCAAGGCCAGATAGTTGAAATTGGTTATGATAATTGAAAATCAAAGTGAATGTTGATTGCATCATCATCGAAAAATTGTGTTTTGCAATAGAGAAGGAAAAGTTTTGATGCTCCAATAATGGGTATTGGGTGACAAAACCCAAATGCTTATTTTTATAGTGATGCCCTACATCATGTATCCCAATGATAATGATAATAGTAATTGTATCATTTTATATTGAAAATATGGTATGAGTTTAGACATTTGAATAGAGATCAAATTAAATTAACACAATCAAAATTGAAACATTTATCAAACTAAACCACAACACAATTAGTTGTAGAGATGTGAAATAAAGAACTTCATTTGATATCAAATATGACGTGGTTTCACAAAATAAATAAAATATACAACAACACAAAGCTCTCACTTCCCAATTATCTTCTGCATTTTGTCAAACCTTTACATGTTTTTCTTATCTTCCTCACACATTTTCTAGATCATATTTCTAATATGTATATTCCTCCTGATTCTAGTATAACAAAATATTTCTTAGGTATTGCTGTCATTCTCTATTTTTTAGGTTGAGGGAGTAAACACATAGGACAACATCAAAACCACTTTGGAAGCTAGGATCTAGCCCTGCCAACTTCAGAGAGGGAGCTCTCTATGAAATTTAGCTATGTTTTATGTAGATTTTAGGCTAGTTATTACTGTACTGATTGTTTTTTATTGGATTGTTTGGTTGGTTAAATTGTTATAATTCCATTGGGCTATGGAGTCTAAAGATTAAATAGGTCTGCATCAAACTTTGAAGGAGCTTAACAGGGAAAGCTAGGTTTCACTAGTTGGATCTTTCAGAATTTTAAATGAATTATGAAATAGAAGAAATGTAAGATTCAGTAGAAACTAAGGAGTAATGAAGGGTTCCTTAATTTGACTTCAACAGAAAACATATAAATCACTAACAGGCAGAATAAGGTGTTATGTATAACATATCATATTCATCACAGTTTTTGTTATGTAATTAAGCTTTTCAGAAATGATAGAGAAAGGAGACAATGATTAAACACATGAACAAAAGAAAAACATCACCAATTTGTACACCACATGAATGCTGTGAAGAATGTCCTTGTATTATTAATGCTTCCAACAACTAGGAAATAACAATTCATAGAGGAAATTATATTCAACAATCAACCTATAATAGTTCAAACTATGAAGTATTTATAGAATAATAACAAAATGATTTACAAAATCGATATCTCAACTGACAGTGTATTATTAGCATTATAAAACCATAAAATCGATCTTTTGTAGAATAATAGGCAAGGTGGACAGATGCATGAAGAGGTGGCTTTGTTTTGGAGGATTCGATTGCTGAATCAGCCTATAACTATGTTGTGTTGGCTGATGTTATCGCTGCATTTGAGTTACTTTTTACTCCAATAGATCACATAGTTTCTCCCACCTTTTTTCATCTTGAATGGTTAACTTGATTACGCTTCAGTAAATCTCATCAACCTCATTATACTTTGCAAATGTTGGCTTTATTGTGAAGATATGTTTTACCTCATGCTAGATAAAGAAGTCATTTCCCATTGTCTCTAAGAATGCTATAGATGTCATGCTGCCTTTTATACCACTGAATTTAATACTGCTTATGGCTACTTCCTTCATCTTTATAACATAATCTTCTTGAGGAATTAGTGTGTCATTAATCACATATATTCTAGGCAATCCTTTATGTTTTAATGCTTCAATCTTGTTGAAGAATATGTTCACTCCCAACTCCAGCGTTTCACATTTCTCCTGCAATTGATTAATGAGATTTATCTTAGGTAAAACCTTCTTGACTTCCAGGATGGTGGCAGTCCTGTCATTAATACCTAACTCTTCAAGTTCATACTTATTCTTTGAATTTAGGAATTTGATGATGTTGGAAGCTTCTATAGGCATGTCTCCCAACTTCTCCCTTACCTTAATAATGTGTTCAGTGGCCTTTTGTATCGTTCCCTTCTATTCAAAAATGATTTGGATGCGTGGCCAAATCTCATTCATGGAGTCCAAAATATCCATCCAAATGGCTACCTTGGCTTGGGCCAAGGTTTGTCAAATTGTTGTATCCTTCTCCACCCTCTGTAACCTCTCTAGCATCCTTTTTGACTTCTGTACTTCAACCAAATAAGAAGCCTTAGTTCTGGCTTTCTATTCTTGCAGAGCTTTAAGCTACCAAGGAAACTTCTTAATTTATTTTGACTGGATTGACATATTTTCCAGTGTCTTTGTCATTTGCTCAGTACTTGTAGCTTGAGTTGAAGAGGTTGTTGCAGTTGGAGTTCCTATAGCTGGGATTTGAGTGATGGGTATAACATCCAGGGGGACTGTGGCTAACCTTTGACTCTGTTCTTTCTCTTTGATCATGTTCTCCATTTCTACCTCCATCTGTCTGATCTGGACATTCTACTCCATGATTAACTTCATCACGTCAGCCTTCTGTGTCTCATTTTCTTCAATATCTTTAGTCAAGGGATCCTCTATGGCTGGCAGTTTCAAATGCTTTCTCATTGCTGCAATGTCAATATTTTTCTTCTTGATGATATCCTCTACAACATTTATATCTTTAGGATCATATCCTATCTTGACTACCAAATATTCCAAAGATTTGATTCTATTGTCCTTTTCTAAAGAATATATCTTCTCCATTTTTAATTGGGACTGAATGTTTGCATATGAAACCTGCAACTTTGATAATGACATAACAGTATTAGTTAAGGTAGAGGAAATCATCTCACGAGTCTGTTTATGCATCTCCATTTAATCAATGGGATGGATATTTTTAGTGTTGAATTCAAATGTTGGGCTCTTGTAATCTGATGGTGTCTTAAGATGTGGAATTTGGGCCTCAAGGAAGGACATCTGCATATTTCCTTGTTCTGTATCAAAAACTGAAAAAATTCTGCTTTGTGAATTGGAAGTCTACTTCCAAAACTAAGTGTGGGTGTTGTTCTTAAGAATTTCATTCTTAAGTTTGATCTCTCAGTACCTGTCAAAAACACTTTTTTCCTTTTCTCCTTGGACATCCTACGAAGCTAGCTCTGTATCCTTTTTATTGTGTGATAGTGAAGGTCAAGTAGGAGATGTAACAAACTTTCTACTTGTAGTTGGTGTTTCTCCAATTATGATGACAGATTGATCTTCTGCCTCCTTTTCTGCATCTGTCCTAGGAGTCATCGTAGCTCTTTTCTTGCAACTAATTCTGAAATCCTTGGCCTCACTACCTATTGTTGATGATGATCCCTCCTCTCTTTGTCTTTTACTTGTTTTCTCTTGAGGAGTAGGGGTCTATAAATTTGAAGTAGAAAACAATTTCTCCTCTGCTTCCTGTATTGTATTCTCTACCCATACTGATTGGTTCACATATTTCTCTATCTCAGGTCTTGGGGTATGGATATATGGAGTAGTTTTGTTTCCTACTCTCAGCTTAGAAATGATACCCCAAGGGTCATAAGACCATGTGAAACTCAGGATGAATTTCATCTCCTTAAGGATTTTATGTGATTCTTCTCCTACTGACTTGGTGTTGCATATGAAAGGGCCCACCTATGTCTTTATCCAAAACTGGGACTTCTTCTTTGCCACCACAAAGTGAGTATCATCTGAATTTAGCATTTTTCTGATATATTCAAGGGAAAAAAGCCTCATGGGGAGGTATTTTGGGAGCTTTTATGGTGCTAAATGGCATCCATAAACTTTGATTTCCGTGTAATTCTGGTGTAAATACCAGTCTCCAGTCATGGCCTGATCTGTCAAATGTAGAATCCTCTTGATGTCTTCATTGATTCTGGGTTGTGCTGAGTTGTTTAGGATACTCATAGCTGGATGAACAAACTCTTCAATGAACTGTTTATAGGAGAATTCTTGTTGCTCTTGCATCACTAAAGATGTCCAAAATATTATAGACTTTTGGTTTCCATCTTCATCTAGCTTCTGCATGGCAAAGCTGAACCTGTCTGTTTAATAATACAAAAACATATAAACTAAAATTGAAGTGTACTTAAACACTTGTTTTGCTGGAAATTTATGAAACTTCTCATGGATGTTATCAGCCAGGAATTGGCTGAAATTAAAAAAAATAGATTGTTTTCTTTTTGTGGAAAAGATGGAAAGGAAGCCTAGAATGGGTTCATCTACCCACAGATGAGAATAATAACCTAGAATGTATGAAATTATGGTTATGACCTATTTAGCTTGATTAGGGAAGATTGAGGAATGGTATGGAGGATTCTTATTTGGCAATTAGGCGTTTTCTGGTAAGAAGATATCAAAAATCTTGGCTCTTTTGGAAAAATCAAGCTTCTGATAGAGTTTTGTGAGGGCTGCTAAGGAAAATGGTGCATTGTTTTCCATTGGGGGAGCTAGCATCATCTGGTTTATAGATTGGGCAGTGATTGAAAAAATGATTTCACTAGACGGAGTTATAATGGCTCTTTGGTTGGGAACAAAGCAAGCTTGGCATTTCTTGATGAATTCAAGGGCATGGAAGGTCAGAGGGAAAATATAGTGAGGAAGATTGGACTCCCAGAGTCCAATTTCATTTGTTTTATCAACATGTTTATCCTCCAGCCAGAAATAAATTTCCAACAATTCACAGTCGCATTGTGTCTCACTGATTTTGTAATCCCTATTAGCTAATGGAATATGGTCTAAGTCTATGGATGGAGAGATTAATGGGTTTACATAGTCCTCCTGATTCTTGTTCTTTGGAGGAATAGTTGATCAGTAAATGATAAATATGAATTTGGGAATAAATATTTACCAAGAAAGGAATGGCAGGTCGTGAGTCATCAAGAGAGGGGAAAAGAATGTTGACAATTATCCTAGCTCAGTAAATCCTTTGAAACTAGGTCGCTTTGCAGAAAAACCTGTGAATTGCAGAGAATAAGTAGGTGGAAAAGGTATAATGAGGGTTGGTTTAGGGTTTTTAAAGAGGGGGGTGGCAGGTTCCATTGAAGGTTGGCGCGGGACCATTGAGGTCAAACAATTACCCGGGAGGGAATGTATTAAATTATTAAAAGTAATTTTCTGGGAAGGAATTTAATTGGCCAACGGTTATGGAGACATGGCAGGACGGGAGTGGCGAAGGTGTGGGGTAGGGACAACGGTAAAGGGATGATGGGGTAGTGGTTTTTGGAGGGGATAAGGAGCAGTAGGTGGTATATGTTGGCATTACGATGTATGTATTATACTTGATGAAAACCCACTTGTAGCAGAACAACTCACTTGTATATGGTAATGAGATGAATCTATGTAACTAGATGAATCTACAGGAGAGATATCATATGTAACAGAATTCATGGCAGTTGTGTTTATAGATGTGACAAAACGAAAGGTAGTTCAAAGGAATCATTTCAAAAGTAATATGAAAATTACAGTGTAATAGGTCTATTCAAAGGTAACAAGGCACTAGTACAGAAGAACATGAAGATGGAACTAAGGTCTACTGATTAGAATAATGAAGGTAAAGAAAAAGGTTGATGTAAAGTAGTTTAAGAAGTATACGCTTGCCAGTTAGTCAAAATAGCGTATACACGCTGGTCCATAGAACAAAAAGTGCGTATATGTGTTGGCATTATGATACATATGTTGTACTTGATGGCAACCCACTCATCTCAGATGATAAATTATAGTACAGAAAAGTTCACGGTATTTTATGCAGAGAAAGGTTTATTTCATGTGGAGAAAGGTTCACAGAATTTTATGCAAATAAAAGTTTATAAAATTTTATTTCAGGTGGAGAAAAGTTCACGTAATTTTATGTAGAGAAAGGTTTATTTCATGTGGAGAAAAGTTCACGGAATTTTATGTAGA
>APFE030556410.1:272896-291908 GCA_000404065.3 Pinus taeda | reverse complement strand
GGGGGGGTAGCTGTAATAAGTGGTTTATGTGAGGGAGTCTCAAAATCCTTGAAATGTGGACACATCAAGTTGGGCGGTAAATGAAAAACCATTTTGTGGACCCACCCCCACACCCCCTTGTTAACTGTCGGGAGTGCAAGGATCTCACAATTCTTTATTACCTATTGATCTGAGAGGTAGCTATCCAAAGTGTCCAAAGATGCTCAGACGATAACTTCTCCAGTGACACTTTTATTTATATTAAAAAAAATGTTTAGATAGAATATTCACTCCTATAGAAAACTTAAAGAGACATTTTAACATATGCTCATCTTTATTACAAAGTGCATAACATAGTTAACTTTTTTTTTTTGAAAACTATACAATTTAAAAAATAAATTTTATATGTAAAAAGAAGTTACAATAGAATATTTATGTGTTGTATGGGTTGTTGAGTTGGTGATTAGGTGGAGTTATGCAACTATCAAAGGAAAAACCATGGTGACCTATGCAAAACCACTTTAGAGCTCTTCCACTGTTTAATTTTTTAACTAAACCTTTAGGGGACTTTTAATTTTTGGTCTTCCATGATGGTTTTAGTCCCAAATAATACACCTATACACATTGTTTCTCATAGTTGAGGTTAGGTTGATGTGTAGAATTGGGTGTATGAAATTTTCATGATAACATTTCCCTCTTGATTTATAAGGTTAGGAGAAAACATATAATTGAAATACATCATGTTTTTCCAGTTCCTAATGATGATTCCTACTGACTTCTAGAGAGAGAGAGAGAGACTACCTTGTGAAGAGATAATTGAGTAGACCCTTCGAAAGAGATAATATAGTCCAATGCTACTAGAGAATTATATATACAAAATATTTCTGTACAAGTAGGGAATGTACCATGCTCATGATAATAACTTTGATTGTAACATGTTATATATACATAGGATGGATCATGTCAAAGCTGCTAAAGTAGTTGATTTTCTCTCTGTGGTAAGTGGTTTATGAGGCAGAGAGTCCCACAATCCTTGAAAATTTGACACGTCACGTAAGGCGGTAAATGGAAAACCATTTTGTGGACTCCCCCCCCTTCATTAACTATTGGGAATGTGGGGGTCCCCACAATTCTTTATTTCCCGTTGATGTGAGTGACGGTAATCCGGAGCATCCAAAGCTACGCAGACAATAACTTCTTCAACAACACTTTTATTTATATTTGAAAAAAACATTTAAAATGATAATGATGCCTATTTAAAACTTAAAGTGGCATTTTAACATATGCTCATATTTATTGCAAAGTGCATAACAATTTTTTTTTAACTATACAATTTAAAAGATAAATTCTATAGGTAAAAATAAGTTACAACATCAACTCCATCTGGAGACTGCTTCCCCCTATAGGATGCAGAGAATGTGTAGATCCATGTGCATTATCTTGAGGCTATGGAGCCATTGCTGTATAAAAACCACACTTTATCTTGGAAATATAAATGAAACTAGATATATACAATGATTGTAAGAGAAACTTACTCAGTACTAGATATAATGCTTTAAATATTGCCCATTGATTGGCAATGAGAAATATTCTCTCTCCAAATTATGAAGAATGAAGGTATTATTTCCTTTGAATTGTGAAATACTGAAAGTTCTCAACCAGATATTTCCAAACTTTCTATGCTTTCCTTTTTCTTCTCTTCTTACATCCCATCTTAGAACTAAGTCTCCTTGTCTGAAATCCCTTTCTCTAGCTTTTTTGTTAAACAAACTTTTTATATTTTTTTGATATTGTAGGAGTTTGTGATGTACTTCTTTTATGTCCTGATTTAGTTTAATGATTTGATTTATCCTTCTTGAGAAATCATCAGTATCCTCATATGAATCCTACAACAGCTTCATGACTAGAAATGCTAATTGAGTAGGGAAAATAGCTTATGTTCAATAAACAAGTTGAAAAGGAGATTTACTAGTAGACCTGCTAGGTGAAACTTTATTTTCCCATACTACACATTTCAAATGATTATCCCGTTTATGATATGCTAACACTTTCTTGATGACTTCAATCATACTTTTGTTTGATGACTTTACTAGAGCATTCCCTTATGGATAATAAGGTGTAGAGTGATGTAATGAAATTTGATATTTTTGACAAAATTTAAACATTTTAATGGAACCAAAAGCTTGAGGATTACATGTGACTATCTATCTTGGAAAGTTGACTCTAGACAAAATGTTTTCATCAATAAACTTCATGACCATAGAATTAGTTGCATTCCTTACAGAAAAATCCTCTACCCACTTTGTGAAGTAATCTGTTGTTGTAAGTATCCACCTATGTTGATTACTGGAAAAAGGGACTATTTCACCAACAAATTTTAGTGCCCACTGTAAGAAGGGAGCTTTAACTAAAACTGGAATGAGAGGGAGGGCAACTAATCTTTGTTTTCCTACAAAACTCTAACAAGGAATACAATTTCATACCTTTGAACCAATTTGTGCAAACAACTTTGACCAATAGAATCATGCTCTGAGTATTTTGTGTGTTGTTTCTTTCCAAATATGGTGGCCTCCACACACTCCATGAAATTGTTCAATCACCCCTTCTATTTCATTTTTAGTCAAAGACAATAAAAGAATGTTCAATGGGTCCTTCCAATATATATTTTCATTTACTATACAAAATTTCATTTCTTTGAGCTCAAGATATTTGCATTGATTCCTTGTGAATTCAAGAGGATATTAAAAATCTCACATAAATGGAAAATATCTTTATACCAATCCGATACTAATTTTTTTTTATCAATATACAAAGGAAGTGGTAGACGTACTAAGCTAGAAGAAGGTTCTCGTGGATTCTTCTCATGTGAGGCATCTGAAACCTGCATGATTGAATTGATGCCTAAAATTTTACAATTTGATTATGCCAACAATTTTTCTAGGCTTGTCCCTTAACCAAATTTGTTGGTTTTATATCCAAATCAAAATCTAGGATCTTAGAAATCCATCTCCCCCTTTTTCCATTTGTATCAGGTTGACTCAACATTGGCTTTACTGCATTGTTACACAAATAAGAAATTATAGGAAAATGTAGCACATAGATTCTAAAATATTTCAAGGTTTGAACTAAAGCATAGTCTCTTTTTTCAATTATGTCATACTTCAGTTCTACATCAATCATAACTTTGTTAAAGAAATCAACTGCCTTCTTATGATAGTCTTCATTTTTCTGCAATAAAACTATTGTTATTGTGTTGTCTGAAACAAAACAAAAAATGCTAAAGAGTTTTGAATAATCAGGACTGGAAAACATTGATGCCTCTGAAATTTCTCTCTTACTCTGAGAAAATGAAAATATAGTGTGTGAAATCCATTTGACTTCATGATTTTTCTCAAGCATATCAGTGATATCCTTGACAATCTCAGCATAATTCGGTACGAACCTTCTTAAAAAAATAGTTTCCCTAAAAGTGATTGAATTTCTTTCTTTCTTCGAGGGAGGCTAATTAACTGAATTGTTGTCACTCTTTTAGGGTAATTATGACTCGTTCCTTTCAAATGATATGTCCTAATAATTTTCCTTCCATCATGGCAAATCCCAAATTTGGGATTAAGAGAAATCCCAAATTTTCTACATCTCTGAAAAACTTTCTTCAAGTGTTTTATATGTTTTACATTAGATTCATAAAATATTGTTAAATCATAAAGCTAAATTACTATTAATTTAATTACCTTTCGAACAAATTCCAAATCCATGGCTCTTTTACATGTTGCACCAACATTAATTAAACAAAAAGGCATTTTAGCATACATGTAGGTACCCCATGGTGTTGTGAAAGCTATCTTTTCTTTGTCTTCTTAACTGACTAGAATATGATTGTATCCAAAAAAACCATCTAACATTGGAATCCTATCAAAAATTATTACTCATTAAAGTAATTGATCCATTTTTTGTAGTGGATAATTATCTTTTAATGACAATTTGTTTAGGATTCTGAAATCAACGCATAATATTATTTTTCCATTATTTTTCCTAACATGAACTAGATTAGTTATCCACTTGGAATATCTTAAAGGAACAATTACAACTTCCTTACTTATTTCTCAATAATTGGCAACATGATAGGATTAATTCTTCTTAGTTTTTGCTAAAATGGCTTAGCTCCTAGTTTCAAAGGAATTTTGTGCTCAATAATAGTTGTATAATAAGTCTTCAAATATTCGTATGACCATGAAAATACTTCTTTATATTATTTGAACAAATTGATATATTTCTCTTTGATATCATGTGGCAAGGTTGTAGAGATTTGGATAATTCTTACTTCCTCTGTAGTACCAGTATTGTAATCCTATATATTTTCTTGTTGTGAATTTAACAATGAATATCTTGGTACATTTTGATCAAACAAATTTTCAAGAGGAACTAGTCCTTTGGGAATGTAATTATTAGGAAACTATATAATATCATTATCGACTAATTTTTTTTTTTAGATTTGTATCTGGATCACCAATGGTTTATTTTATCACATCAATGTTTTGTTCTTAAATATGTGAGCAAGAAAACTCCTCAATAGTTAAATTCAATTGCTCATGATCCTCATAAACTTGCCAGTGTCTTAAGGTCAGTACTTAACTTTAATGTAATGCTACAACTATAGGGAATTTGGAGTTTTGAAAGTGCTTCCAGAAACTGCCAAGGAATCTGCATGTATGTTATCTTCTCTTGGAATAGTTGAGATGTTAAAATCTTTAAAATAATTCTTGAAATAATCCCATACCTCATTTATATAATCCTTTAATATAGGATGTTTTGTTTGACAAATATTTCTAACATGTTTCATTATCAATTAAATCACCAAATACGATCAAATTTTGCACTTTAATTTTCTTGGCTAACTCTATCCCAATGTCAAAGCTTCATATTCGGCCGCATTATTAGCGACTTCAAAAGATAACTTGAAAGATTGATTGATGTTTTTCTTTTCAAGTCAAATAAAAAAAATCCTAACACCGACTCCATCTCTAGAAAAGGCTCCATCAAAATACATTGTCCATACATAATTGTTTGAATAGTAAGGAAAATGTATAGTATCTTCAATTATGTTTTGTACATCGCACTCACCAACCAAGACAAAAAAACCCTAAATCTTGATCAATGGCATATATAGGGTGATTTAATGCTTGATTATAAGTACACATGATATTTATAAGCCTCACTTCTATATACAATCTTAGATGTTCTCTTCCATAAACAAGGATGGTAGTGTAAGACATATCCATTTATAAGCTTCTGCCAAGCTTAGAATAAGAGTATCTTGATAATAAAATACCAAATTTATGAGGGATATATGTCACCACTATATCCATTACTATTATCTTTACAAGAATATGGGCAAGGGTGAAAAACAGATTTTTTTATTAGCCCTATGCATGACACCTACTTTGAATCAAATGTATATATGTCATGATAGGGCCTAGTGATTTTCAGTGGAATCTGGTCCATAATAACTCTACGCATTAAATTGTGAGAAGCACTATAATCTAGCATAAAATTGTACAAAAGAAAATCATGAACTTCTAATTTGACATAGAAAGGTGGAACACTTTCATCCATCATACCCAAACTAGGACCAAAAATCATATAAGGTTTCTCATCTTGTAGGCTAATCATATCTCCTTCAAAATTTACACTTGAATATTCTATCCATTTAGAAACCTGTTGCTTATAACCTGGATTTCTTGAAAGTTCAAATAAAGGAATTGGAATTTTGACTCTTTCTAATTCTTTTTCCATATTAAACACAACTGACGTAGGTTTTTTTGTAGTTGATTGATCTTGTGGTTGGATTTGAGGTTGAACAGATGAAGTTTCAGTATCTTTATCTTGTGGGACATAAAAGGTACCCTTTTTTACAAGTTTACCTGGTGTTTGTCTTGGTCTCAAGCCATATCTTTTATTTAACTCAACCATATGAAATTCAGAATAAGCTTGATATTTATGAATTTCATAAGATTCTTTATTTTGGACAAGAGGATGAATTTGATTGAGAAGGACAATAGAATTTTCATATGGTTGGTCAACAAAATAATTGATATCATTGGTCACAACTGGTATTACTTCTTTAGGGTCCTGCTCATCAATCATCAATGCAGGCTAAATTTGTTGATCATTTTTTTGGTCTTTCTCTCTGTAAAAGTTGTGACTGAAAAGGTATTCTATATTGTCCTCAAGGTTTATTTGCATTATGTTGTGCTACTCTCGATTTATTTTCCATCCTTGAAATTTGGCTAGACAAATTTCTTAATAATGAAATAATCCCATCAATTGTGTGTTCCTCTTCTTTATTCTTTGATGATGAACCACTTTTTTCTTTAGCTTTCAATTTCCTCTCTACATTTTCTTCCTTTTCCTTTAATTTACCTGATGCTTCCCTATTAGCTTCCACCTTAATTGCATTGGTTTGTATATCTGCTAAGGTTTCAAATTTTCTTTCTCTTAACAATAAATCAATATCATCGTCAAATCCTTTGGAAACTCTGACTTTAGCTATAGCAACTTGAGGTTTACAATATTTTGGCATCTTATTGTAAATCTTATTAAACCTTTTAAAGAATTTTGTATTAGGTTCACTAGGATTCCTTCTTATGTCTTCAAATTCTGTCAGATAATAAACAAGATCCCTTTTATTCCCCATTAATTTATGAAGATATTTGTTAATTCTATCCATGATAGAATTTACACGTAAATTTATGAACCAAAACTTGACATTTCCTTCTAATGATTGAACAAACAATCTAATATAAAAATCTTCATGTTCTATGCTCATATTATCTGCAAAGTCAAGGAATCTAGAAAAATGATCCTCTACTGATGGTCTCATTTCTCCATTAAATCTTGGTAGATGTTTTAATTATGCTTCAAGAAAGTCATGGATTTGATTTGTTGGAGGAATTACTAGTGCTGCCCAAGCTATCACAATTGGTCTAAATTCAACAATTTGTTGTTGTGGTAAAACTATTTTTCTTGGAGATAAAGCTTTACTCGAAGATGATTGGTCTGAAACTGTAGGATTCTTTGGAAACTGAGGATGAAAAATTAACTTTTGAATTTCAACAATAAGATTTTCTTGATCTTTCAAAGCTAAAGGATTTGTGTAGATTTTAAGTTCCCCTTCAGGATTTACATAAGTAGAACGATAAGTGTGTATGAAAGAGGTTATAAAATTGCTAGGTTTAAGTTCAGGCAACTGAAGTTCAAACTCTTCTTCTATATAAGATGATTCTAAAAGGGAGGTAGGAAGGCCACAGGATTCAATTTGATGAACTAATAAAGAAAATTGTAGATCTACTCCCTTAGAAAGATGTTATAAGACTTTAGGTGGTAAATATTATAATTCAGCAGGGATAAGAATTGATTCAAATTTCTCATATTGTGAAACTATTCCAAGTGGGAGAGAATTATAAGTAGAAGCTTCAATTCTATGTCTAAGGGAAGCAATTCTCACAAGTCTCTCTGGATACAATAATGGAGTGGAAAGTTGAGGATCAAAGTGAGATTTGGTATACCTGTGTGAAGCCAGATTTAATTTATGAAGTCACCAGATGAATAATTTTAGCCTACTAGCATCTTATTCACCATTAAGAGGTTATTATTATCATTGTCTTAGGGAAAATTAACTTTAAACTTCAATCCCCAGCAACGACACCAATTTGATGTTGTATCTTTGAAGATAGTTTTAGGCTCGGGAATTGTGCCAAAGAATTTAAGTAAGAGATTTAATTTAAATGGATGACAAATGATTCAAACCATTTACACTTGTACAATCTAAAACTTCTGATATTTTCAAAGTGTTGATTTTCGCTGTTAACAACATATAATCCTTCAATTGATTTTGACAGAGGAAAGAAGAAGATATATGATAATTAAACATTCATCTTGAATACTTAATTTATCAAATATAGTAGGAGCGTGTAGAAAAATATCTAGAACCAACACATACATTCAAGAGATGACAAAAGGCAACAATTAAATAATGCAAAGGTACTAGTTTAAACAACACGTTTAATTAGCTATTCTCAATGATGATTATAACTTTGCAGTGGGCTATTTGGGAAGTTAATACTTAACTTAGTCCTACCCTAACTCCTATGTAACCTTGAACATATGATGAAAAACATAAATCAATATACCTGAAAAACTCACATGAAAACAATTATTGTTAAAAATATAGTCAAAATCCTTTTATTAGCTTCAAAAGCATCCAAAACGTACAATTATGTTTCTTGGCTCTGTCAAAGGTTAAACCCCTCTTAATTGAATTTCAATGTATATATAGAGTGTAATTCAAAAATATCTAATTTAATTCAATCCTTTACAACAATAAAGTTCTATCCAAAATTATTTGGATATATCTAATTAATACAATTCAAAATAGGGATTCTGAAACTAATTCTTTAGAAGTAGCACACTATTAGAGGATCTTGTTTGCAACTATTGCCTTGAAATATTCTCTTACTTATTGTTCTCCTATCTTTACCATACTTATACCTGAAAAGTTGTACTTTGTTCCTGCTTTTTCTATGCTACTACCTAAAATACTACTTTCAGTTCAATCAATAAGTTCAAGGAACTTATCCCATTTCTCATCATCTAGACATAAGAAAATAATTACCCTCCTCCACCCCTCCTCTAGGTTTCATCCACTTTGGTGTACTTCTCAAAAGTTTGATTAGTGATAAACAGATGATGGACCTCATGAAAAATAAATAAATCATTCTCCAAACCTTCCAGAAAATCTTTACCACTAATGATCCCTTTTACCTTAGCAAAAATTGATTTATCTATTGCTATTTCATGTAACTCATATTGGTAATGTTATAGTGGAATCAACTAGCCACAAGAATCTCTCAAGGATGGAAGTATTGTTTTACTGGAGGATAGAAAATGTTTTGTGGAACTTCTTTATTTGAGCTTCTAAATTTTGGAATTTGTATTTCAGCTACAATATTAAATTTCTTTTTGTTAATAAGTTTC
This sequence comes from Pinus taeda, assembly GCA_000404065.3. NCBI lineage: Eukaryota > Viridiplantae > Streptophyta > Pinopsida > Pinales > Pinaceae > Pinus > Pinus taeda. Next base: position 282,896 of record APFE030556410.1, on the reverse strand, counting down.
TAACTTTTATGATTGTGTTTGTCATGTCTTCAATTCCCAAGTCTTCAAGTTCATATTTCGTTTTTGAGTTTATCACTTTGATGATCCTTGTCGCTTCTCTTGTTTTGTGTTCCATATCATCTTTGATTTCTCTTATGGATGTGTTTTCCTTTTGTACCAATTGTTCCTGTTCAAAAATTATTTAAATATATGTCCACAACTCTGAAATGGTTGAATTGAATTCAATCTAGATTTTATCTTTTTATTGAGATGATGTCTATGCAGTGGTTGACTCATCTGTGTACTTTTCAAGCTATATAGTTAGCCTGAAATTGTTTTGTACTGCTAAGATATATGTATTATCTGCCTTACATTTATTTTCAACCATTCTTTGCCATGATGCCTTTAATTTATCTATTTCAACATTTCTTAATGGAATATATTCCATATATTTTTATAATTTTTCGGTGGATTCTTCATTGGTTGATTCCTTTTGTACTATAGAAATTCTTGCACTCATCTGTAGTGCCTTCTATTTTCAGAGTTTTTCCATTTCTTCTTCCATCTTCTGAATCTAAATATTATGTTCAACAATCATATGCAACATATTTTCTTTTTGTTTCTCTAATTTCACTACTTCCTGAGTTTTAGGATGCTCTATTATTGGTAATTTTAATGGCTTTCTTAATCCTTGGATATCTTCATCTCTACTCTTAATAATTTCTTTAGTAACATTAACATCATTAGGATATAATCCTATTTTGATTACCATATCTTCCAATCCTCTTATCCTTGTATCTTTAGCTAATGAGGACATCTTTTATAGCTAAAGTTGAGAATGAATATTGTTTAGAGAAGCTTGAAAATTTGAACCTGACATGGAAGAACTTGTCAAGGAGGAATACATCATCTCACCTACCTATTTATGTAGATCAATTTGATTTAATGGATAAATCTGCTTTGTATCAAAAGAAAATACAAAGGTCTTGTAATCCTCTACACTTTTAAGGACTGGAACTTTTGGCTCAAGAAATGCCAATTGAAATTATACTCTGTCAGGGTCCAGTGCAGACAACAATCTTGTTTGAGTGGTAGAATATGGTTTCACTTAGAATAGGTATAAGTCTTCAATTCTTCATTCTTCTTCTTCATTTTTTTGAATGTTGCGAAAAACTATGGTGTCCTGAAGAAGGGGAAGCGAGGGAGTCAGGAATTGTTTCTTCAACTTGCTATAGTGAATACATAGGCTTGCTTGATAGCACAAATTTAGTAGATTATTTTAGATTTTCGGCCTCTAATGATTCTTCTTCTACATTCATTATTTTTCTACTTTTAAAAACTTTAAATTCTGTTGGTTTAAAACCTTAACCTATAGGAGACATATTGATCTATTGTTGGATGTCAGTTTTTTTGTGCTAATTTCAACTTCATATTTATAAACAAATGTTTGTCAATTGATAGGTTCTCTTATGGTGTTTGTAAATGAAAACAGGTAAATTTTTATCAAGTTTTATGTTAAGATCATGAGAAAAATAGCATGGAAAACAAGTGATGAACAGTAGCAAGTGAATTTACAGCAAACCATCAAATTGAATACTTAACACAGTGTTCTGATGAAGCATTTCACCCCTCCTGGGCTACATCTCCATGGTCCATCTTCCATGGCTTGGGCCTCTATATTAGCTCAATAATGGAAAAATTGTTGTTTGCAATGCTCTACTACTCCTGAAACTTGCTTCAATTTGTTCATAACGCTCCAATCAGCTAGGAACAACTTTTTATGATCTCAATTTTGTCGAATTTTGCTCCAGCTATGGTCAAAATTGTTTTGCCTAATAAATCTCCTCTAAAACTAAAGGAACTCTAGTTAGTACCACTAAAATTGGAGTTAGTGCTGAATTTCATGGTACCGCCAAATTCTCTGTCGAATTAAAATCTATTTTCATTAACGTTAAGCTTGATTAATTAATGGTTAACTATGGATTAGTGCTAATATTGTGTGGTTTAATGGCTAATCGTTAGCCTTAACCTAGTGATCTCCGTGGAATGGACACATGTCATGGTGGAAAGTTTGTGGTTATGGTTTGTTGGCACGAATCTACTGACCATTGGATTTTGCTGTTACAGTAATTGTAGCCGTTGGGTAGTGTTCACATGGGAGGGCTAGCCCTCCTAACCCCCAACCACATTGACATTAAACTTTAAATATATATTATGACTATAACATGTTAAGTACTTGTAGTGCAGTGTAACAGAATGTCACAAGGGTTTCTTGGAGTAGGTCTCGGGTTCAACCCCCCCAGCCTACCATAAATTTCATTACGTGTTGATTGACCTGTTTGACCTTTGGGGAGCGGCACGTGGCAGCCTTCGGTCTTGCCACTTGTCCCCTCCTCATTGATCCAATTCAAACCACTAATAACATGCCACATCACCACACCATAAATCAACAACAACTTGACACTTGACGAACTCTGATTGAGCATTGATTGACCTTTGACCCTGAACAGTCACCTTCCACGTAAGAAATATGGATTGTTGACTATGCAGTGACTCTATTTTTTTTTATTCCACTATTTGGCAAAGTGGACAGAATGCAATATCTTCCTCATACGAACTCGATTTTTAGTGAAACAAGTTTCCTTGGAATTTTTTTGCTGAGTCGTACATGGTCGTTTAGGTTTCGAGCAATTTTAAAAACTTTGATTTTTGAGCTAAATACTGAGCACCTGATCATTCCTCCCCACTGGAAGTCTTTTGGACCCCAAAAGATACTATCAATTATTCAATAGGTGAGGGTAAATCTCCCTCACCTTCTTGATCTGCAACCATTTGGCTTTAGAATTCTTTTGTCCCTTGAGTCCCACTCTAAGGTATTCAACATTCCCTCTCTTTGAAGTTTTGGTTCTTTTGTCAAGTATGAGATCTTGTTGTAATTCATTAAGATATTCTAGTGAGAAATCATCTATTGATGGAAGTTGAACATGCTCTCCTTAATCATAAATCAAAGGAGGCTCAAACAATCTCAAATTCTCAATGTTAACAACATAGTATATTTTTGTATAAAGAGGTAAATCTAGCCTAAATGCATTGTTACCAATATTTTCCAAAATTTTAAAAGGACCATAACGGATTGGCTTAAGCTTTTTACCTTCCCTTTGAAGTCTCCCTTTTCTAATATATGGCCAATCCTCATCACCAACTTGATATTTATGATTGATACAGTGTTTGTCATGCCTTTCCTTGTAGCTACTTTGACTTTTTTCAAGTTGTTCCTGCATTGTGTGATGTATCAACTAAATTTTCTATGTGAACTTCCTTGCCTTATCGATGTCACTATGACCATCGATGGCAACATATTTCTCAAAGATGAAGTCCAATGGAGATCTTGGTAAGTACCCAAAACATGCCTCAAATGGAGATGTGTTTGTGGAAGAATGTTTTACCCTATTGTATACATGTTTTATGTAATGCAACTGTTCATCCCACAACTTGGGATGTTTTCTGCAATATCCTCTAAGAGGATGAATGACTATCCTATTGGACACCTTAGTTTGTCCACTTATTTGCGGATGAAAGGTTGCACTCTTCTTCAACTTAGTGTCCATCATGTCCCACAAATTTGACCTAAAATTCCCAAAAAATTGATAATATCGATCACTTACAATGGAAGTAGGAAGACCAAAATGAACCCAAATATTTCGGAAGAAAAGTTGAGTTGTTTGTTCTGTTGTAATTTACTTTTTACATGGTGTTAGAATACACATCTTCCTGAACCTATATACAACTACATAAAAGTAATCATGACATTTCTTTGACAACGGAACACCTTCTGTTATCACCAAAAAATTGATCATCTAGCCTAATTTACTATATGGATCGAAGTACGCCATGTAAAGCCAATTTTACCATAGTAAAATTGCTTTCACTCTTAGAAAATACTTAATAAACCACCTTTGTTAAGTAATTTATAGTTAAATGCATGAAGAATAATTAAATAAATCACTATTTATTTGATCTTCTTCTAGGAATAATTAATTAAACCATTATTCAATTGTTATTCCTTGTCATATTTGACCCAATTATGAAAATAAACAGATAAATCATTAATTATCTTATTTTTCTCTAAGAATAATTAATTAATCACTAATTAATTATTATTCTTTGTCAAATTTGACTAAATCCCTTAGGAATAATTAAATAAATCCTTATTTGTTTATTATTCCTTAACTAATTCCTTGAAATGATAAATAAATCATTTATTTATTTATTATTTCTAAATAAAAGTTTAAATACTTTTTCCCTCCGAAACAAATATAATAAAATATTCCAGGTGGTTATTCTGAGAATGTGATCAATAATATTTTATTATTGCTCATTATTCAAGGATAACTCAATATTTTGTTATAAATAGAAGATTTTCCATTCATTATTCACTTTTGATTATTTTCATTGGTGAACTCATTGTTGTAACTCTGATCATTTTCATTGTCGCACACCATATTATTGTTGGGCTTTCACATTATAGAGGAGAGAGACTCTACACAAGCTGAAGATGTTTGAGGATAGCCAAGAACCCATCCCATAGAGGGGGACTGGTAACATTTATATGTTCTCTGCACGGGTGTTCTAATAAAATTATTCTTTACATATCTGGTTTTCATTGGACGATTGGACTTATTACTATTTCTTTTTGTTGCTTAACTATGATTGTGGCATAGATCGTAATTTTGGCAGGTTTTTGTTTCTATCACTTGCTACATATCTATAATGTTTAGCAGCCATTTATATTGTTGAGATTGTTTTTCATCCACAATCCTAAGTGGGTTCTTTTCATAAATATTTGAGAGGAAAACACTACAACAAAATTGGCGACTCTGCTCAGGATTTTCTAATTGTTACCAATCACAAAATTGGCAACTCAGCTGGTTTTATACTTCAGATCAAGAAACCTAGGTGACCTTCAGTTTTCAGCTTAGGGTTTCTTATTTTTTTAAGTCTCTTAATATTTCCTAGATTTTTAACCCAAGATTTGTTAAATTTCCGACTTCTACAAGATTTCTGGTCTTTTCTACAGGTCACAAGAACCACCCGTGACAGAGACAAATTTTTTTTCTAAGATTTGACGTTCAAGGATCACAGAGCAGAAATCACACTTGTTATCCCAAAAAGTGCAATCTGGAGGCCATAGTACACCTTTCAGCCCAAAAAGTGTGATCTAAAGGCCAGAGCGCACCTTTCAACCCAAAAAGTGTTCTCACCTAAAAATAGGTCAGTACCTGCAATTTTAGGGTTTCTAAGTTTTATTGAGAGTTGTCTATTGGGTTTTTTAACCTCTGTCTCATCCCACTTAGGCTTTGATCTACTTTGATTTACTTGTCGAAGTAGAATTTAGCCCCCCTAGGGCTTCTAGTATGCTTTAGCTAAGTGAGTAGTTTGAGTTTCTGCAGCACTTCCAGCCATATTTTCCAGATCTATAACCTTTTGTTGCATATCTATAAAGATTGTTTTTCATCATCCATAGTTTCATATTAAACCTTGTTCGGTCATTGGCCTTAGGGTTCCATTGGTTTCCCTAGGTATTTCAGCCATCTCTCTATCTTTTTGCAGCAATCTTCCTCTCTCGTTTTTTCTTATTATTGCACCACTTTCCAGCAGCCTAGTGTCACTTGATCCTAGTCACACTAAAAGTTAGATCTCTTGACCTTTTTAGTGTGTTTTCCCTTGATTTAGCCACCAACCAGCACAGTGTTTGCAAACCTAGTTTGGGTGGGGTTTAGTTAATTGTTTTTCTATTCATTTTCTATTGTTAATTTTAGTTTATTTTCAACAATCTTTTTTCCTCTTTACAAACATGATCTAGGATTAATCAATAAATACACTCACACACACAAGCACACCTTAAGCAAAAGGTGCTTGGTTTACACTGCCAAGACAAGACTTTACATAATAAATTTATCTCTCGTCATCAAGAAAAGGGCATATTGTTGATCTCCCTTCACCATTTTCGTTTCACGTGTGTCTTACCACCATTGTGCCAACAAGGCATTTATCATGGAGCCTATTAGGCCTTCACCCCCAATTTCTACTTGGGCATATTACCCCTCCCTTATCGGGTTCAAGTTCATAGCCCTCTGAGTCCCTATACTGACTCTTCTCCTGGTTCATCTAATTCCTCATCTGACTCTGAGCCTCCTTCACTGCATATCCTCACCATGTCTAGACCCACAGCTGGGGCAGGAACCCAACATGGTGTTAGCTCTAGTTCTAATACAGGTGGATGTTGGTGGCCACCCACCTATCCCATTTGGACCCCCCAACTGTCTTTTTCATCTTTTTGAGTTTCCTAAATTGTAGCACAGTTACTATTTTTAGCAGTTTTTCGGGTCCTGAACTTCTGGAGCCATTTTGAGGCCCTAAACGATGTTTTTTGGGAAATCTGGGGGCAACATGGGTCCCTGTAGTGCTCGGATAGATATTTCTAACGAGCTATTGTACGCGTCAAATGGAGATCGTATGCCAAAGTTACAACCCCGGGAAATTCATGTACCAATTTACCCAAATGGGGCCCACAGTTTGGCGTTTCATCTTCTAGGGTTAGGTTTTGGAATGGGTTTTCCATTGTTTCTCAACAATAAATAGGCCTTCAACCCTCATTGTAACACAATTCAGAGGCATGTAGCCACCGCATCTCTTCTCAGAGATAAGCTACCATCGCCCTAGCTGGTTTATTTCCATTACTGTTTGTAAGCATATTTTAGTATTTTACATTAATGAAATGAAGTATTATTTCCACTGCATATTTGTGTTTATGGTTATCTCTGTAATTTGTTGTGTTCTTGTTTAAGTCTAGATCAGTGGTATCAGATTGGTTTGATTTTTCTCTGTTTTTCTTTGCATGTCCCCAATGAGGTCGGGATACAAGGAGTTAGGGCTTGAACTGGTCGAACCTTTGCAAGACCAGCCTTGAAAATCCTGATGGCCTCCCATGGCAGATGAGAAGAAGGATGAGGGAGCAGGAGATCCTATCAAAATCTTGCTCGAAGAAGCCCTCGAGCGACAACGGAATGCGATGATGGACAACTTTGCCCAGATCCTTCAGTGGCTACCCAGAAGCGACGCATCGGCTTCCAGCAGCTACTCTGGAAATTCCATGCCCTTTAAGGTACAAGTTAATTTTTAAATCCCCATGTTTGAGGGTCAAATAGACGCAGATGTCATAGATAAATGGTTAAATCTGCTAGAAGGATATTTTTCTGTTCATGAATTTTCAAGTCGGGAAAAGATTGTTTTTTCTCTTCTCAAAGCAGCACCCCACGTCAAGGACTGGTGGGAAACCTACTACGAGCAGAAGGATGAAAGCACAGGCTCACTATTTTTAGCCACACCCACTTGGGATTCATTCCAGGATGCCGTCAAGGAGCAGTACTACCCTGTCAAAAGCTATGAGGACAAATACATCAAATGGACCACACTGCGGCAGTGACGGGACCAGGATGTGCCAGAGTTCACAAACATTTTTCGTGCCCTTCACACATAGTTGGGTATCAAGGAATCTAAGCTGCATTTGGTACTCAAATATCACAACTGCCTACACAGATACATCCATGAAGAGATGGAGTTCCTGAACATCTCCTCGCTTGGCACGACGTACCGATACGCTGTCAAAATCAAGCAAAAGTTCAAACAGAAGAAGCGAGACTTTGGATCTGCAAATTCGAAGCCCAAAGGACAAAGCCAAGGCGAGGTTACCTAAGACAGCCTGTCGAAGCCACAAGAAAAGAACAACACCACGAAGCCGAAGAAGGACACAGGAAAGTGGTGTGAGTTCCACAAGATTCCCACTCATAACACAAGTGAATGTTGGACCAAGTAGTCGTTGGTGGTCGAGTTGAAGGCTTCCAAATCAGATGCATGTTCCGACCCTAAGCCAGAACCCAACAAGGGGAATGGAAAAGGGAAGCAGACCCTTGATGCAGATCCCAACACCACTGTTTCCACCGCCAAGATCCAGAAAAATGAGCCCGAAAATCCAGAGGAAGGGGAGTGCCTTTTCCACTCACAGATGTGGGTGAAGGGTTCACCACTGCAATTCATTCTCGACAGTGGTAGCCAAAATAACCTCGTTTCAGCAAAGGTTGTGAAGCGGTTGGGCCTACCAACTACACCACAGCCGCAGCTGTATAGTATTGGGTTTGCCAATAGTGCCACCTTCCCTACAGCATAAAGCCCTTCATAGACGAGGTATTGTGTGATGTTACAACTCTGGATGTTTGTGATGTTTTATTAGGCCAGCCATACTTGTGGAGGCGACATGTTGTGTATGAGTCACAGCCTCGCGCTGTTATTATTTATTTGGATGATTCATTATACAGGATACTGGAGGTAGCCCCACCTACCACCACCTCTTTGATCACTATCAAGAAAGGCAGCAATCTCATATCACAGACTAGGAAAATTATTTTCTATTTTGTTTGCTCCCAAAGTAAGGGGAAGATCATTGCTACATCCATGACCCCCGCAAAAGGGTTCCTCCATGTAGCAGCAGTAGCAAAGGGATACGGTCATGACAGAACATGTTGAAAAGTGTGCAACAAGAAATGCTTGTTGAGATTGCAACAAGATGATGGAGCTTAGTGGAAAGGAGTCGCCTTCACTAAGTGGGCCCGCAGGTTATTTTTGGCGCAAGTCTATTTTTAGACATATGGTATGGATCATGGTCTATGAGTTGCAGGATGCTATTTATGGATGATTGGTCATGTTGGTAAAAATAGATGGACCTCTATTTTTAGACATATGGGCGGAGTCTATTTTTAGACTACCAGCCAAAAAATAGAACAGTCGAATATTATTAGCTCTTAATAATATTTGGACTATAAACATTATCTTATCCTCTTGCAACACTTCAGTTTGAGCTATGGATGTGGCACATGCAACTGCTAGAAGGAAATACACTTTTCCTATGGGTTAGTTGAGCTATTGCATGATGGACTTCAGTTAGAACTCAAGTGATTGAGTATGGTGGAGTTGATTGAGGAGTTGATGGAGTTGTGTTCAGTTTGACTTAGTTGAACTAGTTGTATTTAGTCTAACTGAAAAATACACTAGTGATGAGTGGCGTGAATTAATTATTAATTAATTCACTAATTATTAACTCATAAATCAACTAAAGAATACATCAGTTAACTCAGTGCATGGACAGTTCAGTGGAGACAAGTGCTAGAGGTGGGTGAAAGGGTGAGACTACTATCAATTGTGACTATAGCTATGCATGAGATTTGCACAATCATTGATTGAAATTTCCAATGAGGATTGCGCAGTACAAGCCAAAGCGGATTTGAACTTGGATCTCATCTATTCTCAACTTGGATTGCACAGTAGAGGCAGGCAAATAGTGGAGGAGATTTGAACCTGTGACTTGTTCATATCTGAGCTAGTTTGTGTGTAGCATGTGGAGATAGTACTGAGTACTTGTGAGGAGTATTGTACTATGTTTTTTACATGTTCTCTATCATTATAATATATAGATAGTTGGGGGTTTTCAGCTGTATGCTTTCCCCATTACATACTGTGTTGACATGTGTGATTGATGTTTCAATGTGCGCATGCGATTGTTTTTTTAATTCCTCAAATTGATGATCAATGATAGAGGAGGTTATGTATTATGCATGCATTCCACAAATAGTGTATAATCACGATAATCTCTGTGAATAACTGTTATATTATTCAAATTTCTACATGGTATAAAAGCAAGTTGATCATCAAATCTATTATTCAGAAAGTGATTACATTTTATTTCTTCAGGCAGAGTTTGTAATCGGGCCAGGTAGCCTCTGGATTCATCCTTCTTTTGGAAGGTGAGATATTCGGTAAATGCCCATACAGTCAATCTTTGTACGAGAAATACTTTTTTCTCACGAATTTTAGATCAGAAGCGGTTGATTTTTGAGCTGGTGGAATTCGAATTTGCAGCAGTGTTTTCTTGGTGTCGAAGTTGAAATGTCTTTCAATGGATTGCGAT
>APFE030556410.1:202399-269029 GCA_000404065.3 Pinus taeda | reverse complement strand
CACTCTTTGAATGCTTAGATAGCCTTGTATGGTCTCTTTCCTGCCCTCGAGGCATTCCTTTCAAAATTTGCTGACCTCAGCATCAACTTCATTGTTTTCTTACAAAACAATCATCTACAGCAGTTTCGTAGCGCGCTATGAAACTACTGTTTCTTTCAAAAATACAGTCTTCAATAGATCTATCAATATTCTTTGTGACTGCAACAGCTTCGTTTCTGGCTTCAAAACTCCTAATTTATCTTGATTTTATATGCCGTGCTTACATGCCTCAAAACCAATGAACTTAAGAAAATAAAGCAAAATCTTGGGGTAGCACCTGACTTTTAAAATCTGCAATTTTACTTGGCAGCTAACTTATTTAGCTGAGCTTTAAGTTTTGCAACCTCCTTTTCCATGGCTGTGATTTCTGCTACAGCTTTCTCCATATTAGCCATTTCTTTCTCGGTTGCCTCCCATTGTTCTTTTGGAGATGAAGTGTTTGTTTCTTTGGCAATGGGGACCTTTTTATTCATATCTTTCTTCTTGACTTCTTTTACTTTTTCTGTTTTGGGTAGCTGCTTCTCCATTTCTTTTGCTTGTCTTCTTGTGTATGGTTTTCTTTTCATTTCCTCTGCTTCCTCTGCTTTAGGCATTTATTCAATTAATTTTGTTGCAGGTATCTTCACAGCTACCTCTTCCCTGTGCAATTGCTCAGCTACTTTAATTTGCCTCCTAGTGACTGGCCTTCGTGGTTTGAATATAAATTCATTACCAGGTTCCTCAAACCTTAACCTTTTTGAGGCCTTTGATTTTTTGGTGCTTTCAGGTGATGACTGATTTAGGTCAATAGGCATTGACTCAACCTGCACTGATTTAGTTTGCTCAAAATCAATTGCCTCAAGCAAATCATTTAGGCTAGCTTTTGATATGGGGCTTTCTTCCACAGCTATTGATTTTCCTTTTTCTTTACTTAACTGACTTCTAGTTCTGACTCTTGACACCTGTTCAACTCCAGTTGACCCTGGTGCATTTTTTTGGTGTTTGATTTTCTCCTTTGATGATGATTGTGGTGTCTCTTTAATAACTGATGGCTTTATTAATTCCTTCAACTGAATCTTGGTTTTCTTCTTGTCTTTTATTTCCCTTTTTAATTCAGCAAGAGTAGGTTCTTCAGTCAACCTCTCTCTTTCTCTAACAGGCAGTGGGGTGAGGCCTGTCTTACTTTGAAAACCAGCTATAAAGATAAATGAATCCCAATCCTGACCAATTCTTTGCAAGTTATCCAGCACTAACAGTTTTACTAGACCATGGTGAAACATTGATGTCTCACATTCATCTTTCCTCAATTGAACCTTGTCACACATCTTACTAAGACTTCTTAACAAGTAGAATGGGAGATCTATAAATGCCTTTCCTGTAAAGTGCAGCAGCAGTTTGAAATGATAGGAGTAGACTTTGTTATACCTCCCTTCACAGGTTAAATATTTCTGGATTCATGTTAGGAGGAGTGCATAGTGTTCTTTAACATAGTGCCTTGGCACGGCCTTTGTGAGATCTTCATTAACATAAGGTTCCTTCAGGAACTCCTTGCAAGGCTTCATATCAAATTTGAAATTTTTGAACCACTCCTGCCCTCCTCTCGGGATTTCAGTCACCCTAGCAATCACTTCTGAAGATACAGGGAATTCTAGCATAGCTACTTTAGAACTTAAACCAGTAAAATTTAAGGCAAAGGCTTTGGTTACCTCAGCATGCCCCCCTTGTAGCTTTTCACAAAATGACCAGCAACCAGCGTCCTGAAAGGCTTGTCTCACACCTTCATCTCTCAATGCAAGATCCAATCCCACGAGTTCAGTTCTCTGACACCTTCCAGACCGATGCCCCTTCTTCTCCATCTTGCTTTGAACTCCTTTGCACAGAGAAACACTAACAGCTTCAATCTTCAAATGCAAACTCAAACTTTGAATGCTGGCTTGCTTGCAATCAGGTTCCTTATAGAGAATGAACTCTGGCTCCTTTGCACTTAACAGTCTTATCATGCAAACGGACCAATTCATAAAACATTAACAAACATCATACCACTACCGGCATTGCAGACCATTTGAATGATTTTGGGTGCGCGGTTATGAACCTATTGGGGAAATAATGGCTTACACTTACTTGAAAGGACGCCATTCTGACAATTAAACAGATGAACATACTGACTCATCCCTCGGACATGAAATTCTAAGAATTAGTGCAGTTTAAATCCCCGAATCCGCGATTTCGTAGCGCAGACAGTTATAAGTTAACAACATGCGCTACGAAATGGCTGGTTGATGACATGCGGTGACAGGACTAAGACATCATTGTGCTGCAAAATCAGCCAATAAAAATTGCGTTGCAAAAATGCGAAAAGGCCCAGTGACATATACAAGACAAGATATATCTTATATAATTATGATGGAGGATAGCTAACGGTTTTTGAAAATGATTCATATAAATACCTTTATAAAACTCGATCCCTAAGTAACAAACATAGGGCAATAACCATTAGACATCTATTTTTTGACAACAAAAATTTTATGGACAACTTTATGTACATAAAACTATAGTTCTAGGTGATAACAGGGGGCATCTCACGCCAGCGATGGTAACAAGGGTAATCAAGGTAATCAACCTAGTGAACCCCAGGGGAACCAACCAAACACCAACAACCAGCAACAGGGCAGCCAGCCCAAATAGAACAAGGTTATTCTTACGAACAAGCCTTGCACATTTTGTGGTGTACATGGCCATTATAAACATGAGTGTCCTGTCTTACCCCATAAGCGTCAAATGTGGGAAGCTCAAGTAGCTTCTAGAGGTCAAAAATTGCCTCAGAATCCTGTGCCATCTTAACCAGCAGTGCTTACAAATCCTTTCCCTTAGCAAGGATTTGTTGTTGCTCAACCTCAACTAGGTCAAGTATCCCATAATCCCCCAACCTTTGGTTCCTAGTGACTACCATATCCTTATGATGAATTTTGATGAGGTTAAGCCCTATGATATCAACCTGCAAACTCGGTCGCATCAATGTGTCAAGCCATCGACTTTGTCCACCACTGAGTCCAAAACCAAAGCATCTGCTAAACCTCTTATGACACCAAATGGTCTATTACAAATCCCTCAACCTAAAGTCAATGCCATTCCCAAGATCCCAAGAGGACCATTATGTCCTAATGTGGCTTCTAATCGAGTTTCCCATACATACAATATATTAGATGAATTAGCACAATCACCTACTGCCATGTCGACGCTGGAGGTACTCCAGTCGTGCCCATCTCAAAAGAAATCTCTACTAAATACTTTGGGTGTAGTAGATCCTTCTAATGATCATTTGATTATCTTCCCAGTTGATAGATTAGAACATCCCCCATTTCCTTCATCTGTTGCTTTCCAGATACTAGTCTGAATCTGTAATGCCATCATCTCCCAATGCATTATTGACGAAGGTGCATCCATCTTTTTTATGTCTACTTCTATTTAGAAGCAACTTAAGTCACTTGAATTGTCCCCCTCCACCATCGCTTTGTGTGCTTGGGATAGACACTCCTCCTAGCTTCTTGGCATGTACCACAACTGTCCAGTGACTCTTGTAGGTAAGATTGTTCATGTCGACATTGAGGTTATTGATGCCCCTTTGGATTATAACATTCTCTTAGGTCATATTTACACATATTCCATGTCTTCTGTCACATCTACAGTGTTCTGCAAGATGTGCTTACCCCATGATGGAAAGATTGTTACCATCGATCAGTCAGATTACTACGAGCCAACATCCGTGACCTCCCCTGAGTCCATTCTCTTGTCAATGTCGCATAAGCAGTCCTCACCTCCTCTCATCGATTTCTCACCCAGATTCTATAAAGATTCCTCATTTTTGGGTGCTTTCCCTGGTCCTCCCCCTCCCATCTCAGAGCCTAACTCTATGAGTGTTTGCATGTTACAAGTGTCACAGGATGCTCTCAAGCAATTTGGTACATTCGATCAATAGCCAACTCCTCAGCACCCTGTTGCCACCATCCCAGTTGTGCCCTTTGAATCCACTCCCAAGGACCTCCTTCTTTCATGGGTGCCACTCCTATGATTCCATTAATAACTGTTCCTACAGGTCTCAACCATCCAAGAGTTATTTCACCAGAACATTACCCTACAGGCTAGATACTTTCTTATTCCCCCCTTCGGGAGTATTTTATGTCCTTGTCATGGCTTTGTTGGTCTTTCATAACATGACTGTTGGGATCACTTTATGGTACATTGATCCCCCTGTAAGAATTTCGTATGGTTAGCTAAGACCTTATCATTCTTTGAACTTGGTTCAACCAGTCCCTACGACCCATGTCAGTGCTTCAGTTCCAGCACAACCTCAATAGGTATGCACTCCTGTTGCGCAAGCATCTAGACAAGGGGGCAAAGCTAAAAGGAAACAACCTAAGGACAAGGCTCCCAAACACCTCTAGTGCCTAAGGCCCCAAAGTCGTCACCTCCATGCGCTTTGTGTAAAGTTGTTGGGTATGCCTCCAATAATTGTCACGAGCTTCCTTATCGTAAACCTCCATGAAACATTCCATGAGTCAAATATCCCTGAAATCCATGTTAATTTTTTGGGTCCACCCAAAAAGTTCAGAACATTGTGCACAAATCACCCTTGTTCCTATTGTGATCACCACGATCACTATTTCCATTGTTTCCCTTGTCTCGATGAATTTCGTGATTTCCTTGAGGTGCTTGGCGAATACGAGGCCACTCGTAGTGGAACATCTACTCCTATACTCATGGATTCTGATACCACCAGTAAACTAGAACAGGGGTACTCTAGTCCCACCATTGTTATCCCTCCCCTCGATGTTGAGATGACGGACACCACGGGCTATATCCTTTACCTATTTTCATCCTTCAGTTCCTCATGGGCAAACCTTTCAGAGGTTTCTGCATGCATTTCTATCAAACCCCTTTCGACGAAATCCCAAGTCTCAACATCCATAGATCCTTCATCTACTAGGTCATCATTTCCATTCTAGATGATGCGTATGTGAACCTTATTCCTCAAGTTGATGCACCAGGTACCGGTACCACATCATGTAGTCAGTCTTCCTCCCATCTGCCAATCTTTGATTCTGATGAGGACATCATGAAATCTATGTCTACCCCTCACTACCCTTGCACTTAGGAAAGGGGGCATATTTTAGGAGGATTCTGAAGGCCACTTCCTTCCTAATTCTCCCAATGCACTCTGCCTCTAGAAATGTTGCTCATAACACATCCCTTTGATTTGCATTTCTTTATTTATGCCATGAAGTTTGGTAGATTGCATCATCTCATCTGTTGTCTTTTTCACCTTTCAGATGGATCCATCATCCACACCATATATCGGTCACACCAACGGTGCAAGTCACTTCTCCCAGAATCTAGCCTCGACTATTTTTACCCCCTTACATACATTAGTCCTTTCAAATGGTGTGTGCATTGGATCTGCCACCAATAACTAGATCGAATATGATGCAGTGATAGTTTTTTAGTTGATTCTCTTGCTCATCACATCCTTCATCTTCATGTTCTTTTAGATTCAATTCTACTTTTCATGAAATTGAATGGTGTGTATCATGTGCATAACCAAGTTCTATTTAGAAAATATCTATGAGCTAAGTTGTTAATATGTGAATTTGAAACCATTACTTTCAATCATGTTCCTAGAGCCCAAAATAACTATGTAGATACCATTCAAATAACACTCTAGAATGGAAATTATCACATGTATACCACAGAAGACAAACATAAACACAACACACGGCGAACCATCATCATCATATAAAATTCATAATCAAATTATGTATCACATAAAACATATAAGTGTTTGGAGCCCATAGCTTTAAATACATCCAATACGCCCACATCATACTGGGGGACACATAGGCCCCTACATCCCCTTATTATCCTTTGGAGAATCTCGTGCTAAGTTGGGCCAAGATGCTTGAATCCCTATTTCGAGCACTCAAAACATAATGGTACCCCACAAACTCCTCCTACTAGGGGACATCACTCCCACCTTTTCTTACCAGATCAGTCCCCTCCATCACATATTTTGCAGGCAGTATCCCATGCTTGGGGGCATGATGGTTCTCCCCTGGCCATCTTCTCAATTGATTAACATAAGTCTTGGTTTATGTCCCACTGGATCTAGGTATGGTCAATTATCCTCCCATTCCTTGGATAGTTTGTCCTACCAGTGCCTTTAGTGATCCATATGCACATTACATATCATAGACGTTTGATACCATATCTTCAAATATTCTACTATATGTTCAATAGTACCCATGTTTGACTCTGTGGGTGACAATGATTCTAGACCTCCTCTAGTAGTTCATTCTCGTTTTCCTCTTCCCTTAATTCTTCATCGGGAACCATCATTCCAAGAAGCATTATGACCATCTTTAGCTATGTAAGGCCACTTGCTTGAAAGTTCCAGATCCCGATTTTGATGGTCGATTTTTCTGCTATAATCTCCACAAGATCTAGGGCCTTCTCCTCCTCTCAAATTTGAGGGAAAATGCCCTTTTATAGGAAAACCCACAATTTTTCTGTCTCACATTCCAATCAAACTGTAGACCCCTTTGACGAACCATCAGCACCATTGGAAATATCTCATTGATCTCTATAATGGGTCTTCCTCATTTTTTGATGATTTAACACTTCACCAGGAAGTCATTTTTCCAAGAAGGGTCACTCTGTCACCTCTCAAAATCGAATTTCTTCATAAAGAGGCACTTGTACTGTTATCACCAAAATAGGACCCTAATAGGCTGCTGATCAGACTATCTCAGTGTAACTATTTCAAACTAATGTTTTAGCTAAGGCTTAGCCTCCTTAGCCTGAGAGGGTTCTCTTAAAGGGTTAATGATATTGATTAAAGATATGGAGAGATGGCTAACTCTATGTTTTGTGATTTTATATGTTTATAGGTTGAAAGATGGAGACTTGCAACCATTGGGCTATGGAGTCAGTGACAGAGATCAAGATAACAAATAGCTCTTCTTATAAACTAAGGCTTGTATATAATTCAATGAAAAAGTGACACATTTAGGAAAGTCTCAATAACTTGAAGTTCATAGGACTCAGAGCATGTGGGCATGAATTTTGAGTGATGATACATCAAGGTATTCAAAAGGAAAGAATTTAAAGTGATTGATCAGAGTTTAATACCTAAAGGAAGTCAGAGCATGAGTAACCATGAATTCTGAGTAATAAGCATTAAGACTATGGAAGTAAAACATATCAAAGATAAAAGATAAAACTCACTGAAGTACACTAAGAATCTCAACTTTAGAAAAGTCCAACTGCCTTTGTATATATCAGTGCCTGCACAACATTTACAAAAGTAGTCTTTTTCTATAACATTTTCCAACCCTCTTTAATTTCATCTCTTACTTCATATATAGCTTTTACAACAAGGATTCCATGATCCTTCGTCAAGAGAATTCGAATTTCTATGATTGACACCTATTCTAACCATAAAATAGACTATTAAATACAAGTGATAGCTAACTGACTGTCTTAGAGTCCTAATACAATTAGGAGTACAACTCCTTATTATGATAACAACAACATAATCTAGGAATTAAATTCAATGCTTGATAGCTTCTCCTCCTTAATTTCAACCTTGGTGATGCCCATAACCCTGCAACTGGCCTTTAATAACTTCTCCTTCATCTATCCTAAAAACTAGGTGACTGTCCCTTGCTTTGTTCTAGCTGAAAAATAGGTGTTGGGACAGAGCTCTTATCTCCTCATAAAAATGTATTTTACAAAACGGGAGGCTTTTGTAGACCAATCGGTGCTGAACATAAACCTTGCTTGGATTTTTGCAATACCTTGCCTACTGCCCAGAAACTATTTTTGAATATCAGGTGTAAACTGGGAAATTCTGATTTGTGAAAAACTGCTCCAACAACAATTTCATATCGCAAGTTGAGTCATCAACTTCTCCTAGATCATAATGAATTTGAAGAAACTGAAAGTGGTTTTTGTAGCTTAGTATGTTAGGAATAAAAACCTCTTTCAATTTTCCAAACTATTCTTTCAGTTGCTTAAAAAGCCTCCTGGAAGTTGACTGCTTAAAACAATCGTTTCTACTAAAAAAGGATGCTTCAGTGATTTCGTAGTGCAAAACAGGGCTTTTACACTGTCTACGCTACAAAAATGTGGATTCGTAGCTAATTTCAAAATTTCTTCAAAATGACTTGAGATATGACTTCTAAACACAAGGTGAGACATCTAAGACATGGAATAAGGTTGTCAAACTTTGCTTGGAAATGAAATATGACCTTAAAGACTTCTAACCCTATGACCTAACCCTTTAAGCATGAAACGACCTAGAGACCCTTTAACACCATGACTAGAAGAGGGGTTTGGAAATGAGAATGACACTACTGAGACTCTAATCCTATCACTTATCCCTTTAAGCATGCGATGACTTAAAACTTATTATAAGACCATGACTAGAAATAAGGCAAACCTTCCAAAGTTTAAAAAAAAAAATAGGTTGATAATAGTGGCTCCACTAGGGATAGTGTGCCCCAGTGGTATACTAAGAACTGGTAGCTCGAGTGCTACAATCCATTCCTTTAAAAATAAAAACTTGGAAATTCTTCCCAATTTGCTTCAAACTGTACCTAGTAAAAATTGCTCAGTCAACCTTGAGCTTATTTTCATTTTCCTACCTACCCTATCAACTGCAATCTCCATTTGTAGCTCAAAGAACATAAAAATTCCAATGAAGCTAGTCATTGATCTGATCTGACTTGAATCTATTGGGCATGCTTGAAGCAAAAACAAACATGATACTGAAATAACCGAAGCAACATGAGATATATTTGATCTTCATAATGGAAATATCGTTGGAAATATGGACTATAGAACCTTTCCATGTAGCCAAATATAGGATCAAAAAACACATGGTCAGTTTGACATTTCTTGTGATATTCTGCAGCTTTGGACAACTAACCAATACTTTGGTCATCTACATAAGACTTCAGCTGTGTGCTCTCAAACTACTCCTCAAATTGATTTTCAAAAATAATTTATTCTTCCTCAATCTCAAAAGAGAAAGGAAGAAACACCCTCTCTTTGTATTTTTCCATAGAAAGCTTTTGAAAAGTATGATCATGATCATGAATACTATATGAATGAATTTTACCTTGTAAACCTTCAATGTCTTTCTCAATGTTCTTGGCAACTTCATCCAAAAATTTCATCTTATCTTCAGTCTTGCACTCAAATGATTTTAGATAAGAAGACAAGGACAAAGAAAAAATTTCATCTATTTCCTCATTAATATGATCATCATTCCATTGTTTGAAACCTTCAATTGAAGGAGAGTTTGTATCCAACTCTGTTCTGTCTATCTGTTCCTCCAAAAACATAAGCCAAAAGTCTACAAATGACTTAATAGATTTGGCAGGAAAGCTTTCAATCCGTTGTTTACATTTCCCTTGAAATGAATCATAGAACAACATAATGCAAACGTCCTCATGTTTGACTCTAAGAAGCTCGGTAAAATCACAGAAATCTGATATATGCTTCAAAGTTAAACTCAAATATTCTCCATTGAACTTTGGACCATTCCTTAAAAAATATGTATCCTTGGGAAAATGATTTGGGAAACCATGAATTTCTAAAAAAATATACATGCATACCTAGAAACAAGAATGGCAGCATATGAGTTCTTCATAAGTTCAGTAGAATCACCATAAATCTATGCAATTTGAATTCTTCAACAATGGAGTCGCCAAGGTAGTTTTTCAGCCTCGAAAAGATTCCTGAGCTCCTGCTACCTTCAGAAGTTCAACTTTCTTGATTTCCAGAATGAGTAATATTCAGATTCCCAACAAACACACCAAAATGTTATCACCAAAATAGGACCTTGGTAGGTTGTTGATCAGACTTTCTTAGTGTAAGTATTTCAAACCAATATTTTAGCTAAGGCTTAACCTCCTTAGCCTGAGAGGGCCCTCTTAGAGGGTTAATGATATTGATTAAAGATATGGATAGATGGCTAACTCTATGGTTTGTGACTTTATATGTTTATAGGTTGAAAGATGGAGACTTGCTACCATTGGGCTATGGAGTCAGTGACAAAGGTAAGGATAGCAAATAGCTCTTCTCATAAACCGAGGCTTGTATATAATTCAATGAAATAGTGACACATTTAGGAAAGTCTCAATAACTTGAATTTCATAGGAGTCAGAGAATGTGGGCATGAATTTTGAGTAATGATACATCTAGGTATTCAAAAGGAAAGAATTCAAAGTGATTGATCATAGTTTAATACCTAAAGGAAGTCAGAGCATGAGTAACCATGAATTCTGAGTAATAAGTGTTCTAGACATTTTTGGGCACTGCAACCCCAATCATAAATGTCCATAAGCTAAGGGCTCCTAAGTCCCTAAAAGTGTTGCTTCGCTACCTAAAGGAACAAGGTCAGTTGATTACATCATCTCCTAGAAGTTCCCCATAGAAAACTGCTCAGAAATGGTCAAAAACTGGACCATACTGAATTCCTAGTGCAAAGGGCGCAATGTATCTCACCTAATACACACGGGAGGTACAATGCATACTGAAAAGTCCTTCTATAGGGTGCGATGGACGAGAATGGACAAGTGGTGGAGACAGTTTGCTAAGTGGATGATCAAGGAATCTTCTAGAAACTTCTCATATGACACTTGCCTCTCAGAATTCGCTTAAGGATGAGTAAGAGATCAATGAAATCTCCAAGTGGAACCACGAACTATCAGAGAGAGGACACTAATAAAAAACGCAGAGCTGACTCACACCTTTGCAAAAATCTATATATGGATCTGTCATCCCAGAGATCAGGGGGTTGGAAGTTGGAATCTTGTATCTTGTAGATAAATGTTGTTGGTTTTCTAGTGAAAATTCATAGTGTTGGGTGATCTAAGCTTTACTTGAGGTGAAGAAGGGCTTTCTTGCTGGAGGATGATGCTCGGTCAGAACTGTTGGTCGTAATCCTCTTGCTACTCTTGATATTAATAAAGTTATTCAAGTTTTCCTCCATATTCTTGTATGTTTGATTATATATGCATTTGTATGGTTAATACATATCTGGTCATGTGTTATTTATGAATATAGATCTCTGTTCTTTGATAGTAGTATGCTGCTTTGATTCCATAGGTGCTCTTTGAAGCTAGGTAGATGAAGAAGAAGCGGCTAAGATCTATCAGGAAGGAGTGGAATCAAGTAAGGAACCAAGCACAACACTAAGGTTGGTGTCCTTTGTTCCACTCTTATCTATTTTCATAAAGGAAAACGAAAGTAGTCTTTACTTGTTTGTTTCTAAGATAGCTACCAGTCTTAGTGGGAATAGCATCTTCGAGTGGACACTGTTCCCAGTAACATTTGTCATCATCGCGCACAGGTTCAATGTAGCATGCTCCTTCGGCTAGATCCAGTGGAACTATTACGCGGAGAGGCCTTTTCTCGAATATCATATTCCACCTCTTTAGGTTGATGACTCCATTCATGTCTGTAGCCTAGTCTATTCCTACCAATGCGGGGTAAGGATTGTTGCCATCAACAATCTCTATTACCTCAAAGTTTGTCTGCATGCTCATGCCCTCAATGTCCACTATTACTCCTTCAAACCTTCCCATGGGCAAGATCTTTTGTTGGTTCACCATCTATAATTGAATAGGAGACCACTATAGCGCAGGCCTGCCCATGCATTCCCACGTCTGTTTTGGTAACACATTTGCATCTAAACCTATGTCCAGGATTACTTGATCCATTTCATACTTGTCAATCTGTGCCGTCAACCTCATTTCTCTCCCAATGCACAATGCATGCTTTCCCAATTTTGAGACTACACGTGGTTCACCTGACCTTGCGCACCTAGTGATCAGCTCCTCTAGTCCTTTGATTGCCTTATTATCGCGTACCATCTTCATGCGCATCTCTGAAAAGGTAGTAAGCATAGAAGGATATATTCCCAGCTCTCGTTGATCCTTACTACCTAAAGTAGAGGCCTCCGCGAAGCTCTTCTTACATTCCATAAACATTTCCCTTGCACGTTCCAAGTCAAACTCAAGTTCATTCATAGGAGCCTTGCAAACCCATGTATTGTCCTCGGGTTGCTTTCCCTTATCTTCCCCCGTGGTTGCACTGCTTCTGAGTACCATGTTCATGTTGGGGTCTTCTTCACGTGGTTCAGACCTCATCATTTGGATATTCTGAGTCGAAGTAGGCTGTAGTACCCCTTTCTTGCGCATCTATGCGATCAACATCGGACAATCTACCAATTCATAATCAAACTGATAGCAATACAGACAACATGTTTGGTTAGATTTGTATAGTCACACGTGTAGTGCCCAGGTCCTCCACAATTATAGCAGATTAATTGTTTGCACCCTTGTCTGGGTCCCATTCCTCCTCATCTTCATTTGCTTCCTTGGAATCTTCCACACACTACTACTACGACTAGGTCCTGACCTCATGCCTCGGTCTGAATCCTGTAGGCAGGTGTTCGATCCATCAACAACTCATAACTTCAACAATTTCGCTCATTGTGGCCTACTAATCTATAGAAATTACAAAATAGGTTCTATGGAGTCTGTGTATACTTTTGCGACAAGTGATAGTTGTCCGTCATGTGCTTTCCTCTCACCTGACAAATCGCACACCAGAGCGCGGGTGCTGCACTTGGCCCTGCCTGTGTCTCTGGTCTCAATGGCATTGGTCCCCCTCCTGCCAAATAGCTCACGAATACCAGAGAGTGATCCTTATCATGGCCCTGGCCTTTACACTTTATGCACCACACTTCTTTGCATGCTTCTGGCTGGGGCACCCTATCCTGATTCAAACTCTGCATCTCCAAGCATAGGTTTTGTAGTTGCACGTGGATTTGTTGGACTCCCAAACCAGGATCCTATATCGAGGTTTCATGTAACCTCATCGCCACTTCCAATGCTTCTGTCTGGGTTGAAAGATTTTGATGTGACAATGTCATCCTCAAGTGTGGTGTCAAAGACGCCACAAATCACGCGTGGTGCTGCACATACGTCAGCATCATATTAGCTTTGTAGATTGTACTTTTCAGCCTCTGATCTAGATCCTAGGGGGTTTTTCTTGGAAGCATCACAATCTCTTTAAACCCAATTATTGACTGTGTCTCTGACTTCGGCCGGCTAAACTCTTTGTTCAGTGCATTTTGGATCTTCGTTATTCCTGCATTTGGGTGATCATTCAAGTGCTTGATATACCATGTCAGTGTGTGATCCTGCAGTGCGCTAACCAATGTTGCCTTCTTAATGTTGTCCTCCGTAACCCTATGTGCTTTCTACACTGCTCTTACCACGAACCAGAACTGATCTGGATCCTCATTCCCTACTCCCTTGAATATAGGGATCTTGATCACGCTCGCCATGCTGAACTGCAGGTTTGGTTGAGGTGGGGTGGTTGAAGATGGAGGCGAAGTAGGTGAAGTGGGTGATGGCATAAGTGGAGGTGATAATTGCGGAATGCACTGCCTTGTCAAACTGACTGCACTTCTTGTGGAAACCCAAGTGTGCTCTTCCTCGCTCGCTCGTAGAGGTGAAATTAACAGACTGTTTCCTAACCCTTCGATCCCCTTGTAGATCTTTCTGCTCCGCATCGTTCAACTCATTAATGTATTTGCATAACCCTCTCCTCACATAATAGCATCTTAATCTAGGTATTCAGGTATTTGATGTACCTACCTCGCGGTCCCTTGAGAAAACATCATTTTGCTTCACTATAGCTCACATTGTGTCTATCTTGAACTCAGTGATAAACCCTCTTATTATCTGATCAAGCCAATGGTCCACAGTCCACGCGATCTTATCTTCTGATGTCTCTAGTTTGTGTACTAACTCTAGAGTCCACACTATCGGTTGATCGAGCTTGTGTCTTCCCTGACTGTCAGCTAACCTCGTGATCCAATCATACAGCTTTGAAGAGAAGGTTGCGAAGAAGATCTCGTGGATTTTCGTATATACGTAGTGATCCAGCCACCTCTTCTCATATATCTACAGAGTTTTGTTTTCCTGTATCACGAACTCGTGAAACTTCTGATCCAACCAATCTTCAATTTCCTTCTTCGTAGGGTTCCAGTGTTCCAACATCAGACATCCCTTAGGCAGATCCCAGTCCTGATAACAGAACCATTTGTTACCTTAGTGGGGCCTGACCCAGGTTCATAAGTGTTTAGCCAAACAAATCCCGCACTACCAGCCCTTTCGATAACAATCCACGAAATGTGGACTGTAGTCTCACCCGAGGTAGTATGGGAGGGTGCTATAACCAGGCTTCCACACCCTAGGCATGTCTTGATGAGGTTTGCAAAGGTCGCGATCTAATCTTGTGTGCTTGCGCTACTCTACGCAGTTGTCTGGCCTTTGTGTAGCTATGTACAGAGCATGATGAGGCGTTGTCTAGATCCTTTATCCTTACTAAGTTATTATTACAGATCTAGCTTAATTTTGTCTTCCCAATACTCTTATTTACTCAATTAACACTTATTAATCAATGCGCGCAATCATAAACTATAAAAAAAGTAAAGATATAACTGAAAAATAAACACATAGATTATATGCATGATATTCCAGAATCAAATTATCTTTTATTAACCTTTTGCTCCAGTACAATCCAATTTCACCCTACGCACTCAGCTGCGGGGTCCGTGCACATAACTATGGACTCTACCAAGCTTCTGCACACACAGATGCAGGGCCTACTTTTACTACTACCAACCATGACTCGTACTTACAGACTCAGAGCAAATATCACATTCAAAAACCCATAACACTAAAATCCCAACTAGCCAAAGACTGCCTCTACCCTTAGAACCTCACTCTATTTATACATTCCCATGGTCTATGGACCATGGGTAGGCTGACACATGCTATATTAAACTACATTATTTTGGGGTGGACTACACTAGACTCTCGCGCTCTGCACTCGCATTTTGCGGGGTCTTTACATTACATTGACCCAAAGCTCGGGCTTTAAACCCCAAAAATTCACTATGGGGCTCTGCTGCCCAACACCCATTAAGGACTCATAGTGCAATATTCTTTCACCAATAAATAAATAGGGGAGATGAGGCAAGTAGCCACACTTTATAAAGAATTAATAATCATTATATAATGGAAAACTTCTAATTCCTTAAACATTGATTCATTTACTTAGTGCATATTTTCCCAAAAATATAAGTGAACCATGGGCGAGTGGATAGGAAAAGAACAAATGAGGGAGGTGTTGGACATTGGATAAAACAATGCTTGCCGTGTGTTTCTTGATATGGACTAACTTCCTATCGTGGATCCTTATCTTTAGTGATGCGATCATTGAATAACATCTGCGGGTTTTGGTCTAACGACAATCGTGATTCCCAACAAGTAGCATGAGAGCATAGGTCACAAATTTGATACACACATGGCTCGCATTGGAGGAGGGGATTGTTGGAAATTGGATAAACCAATTCTCCCTGTGTGTTTAGTGACATGATCTTGCCGCCTCTCATTGATCCTTATCTCTGGCAATGTGATCGTTGACTCAGACCTGCGAGTTTTTATCTAATTACAATCATGATTCCCTATAAGAGGAGGAGAGGGAGCGTATGAAGAATGTAAAAGAAGAATTACATGAGAGTGGAGAAAGAAGAGAATAACAAGGGGAAAATAACATCTCATCCAATATTTTCAGGTACAACAACTACCAAGTTAAAAATTCATCGCATACCTTCATAATCAATCTAGACTCAAACCTAAAAGCTTTGGTATCCCCTTGGATCCTTCTATGGTAGAATCTTTATTCACCAATAACTTCTATCTCTTGCGAAGCTTCCTACACAAGAGAGATGGATGGTTCTTAATGCAGTACAAAAATATTTAGCATATCAATCAATATATCTAAATGATTCATAACATGGCCCTAAAAATAGTACATGCGTACTATGATAAATTATACTAATTTAACCAAAACATAACAATCGATTATTTACTAGAATGTATGCAAAAGTCTGGTTTCAGTTTATATTTCCACCAGTTTCCTTTGTAATGTAAATTTTATAATTACATTTACAAAAGTTGTTTAGACAATTCATAATCTTTTGCCATCTTTTACAAGCTTTGGAAAGTAAATTAGTCTTGTGAAAATGAAATCTACTAAATATTGGATAGCTTGTTCCTATCCGTGCTTACAACCATACGCAGGGCTTGTATTGTACTATAATTTTTTTTTTAAGTAAATTACACTTTGTTGAAAGGAAATCATTCATGGTTTAAATGAAATCACAATTTGCTGAAGGGAAATTAATTATGTAGTCACTGGAAAGGAGTATCGTACCTATTGAAAATAAATTGATTAACTACTTGCGAAAAAGAATATTAATCAAGTTTTGGAAATCAAAAGCTAATTTTTACTGATAACAATATTTATAATTATTTCACTAAGCACATTTATTAAAACATTAAAGGAATGCAAATTCATTCTAAAATACAATTACGCCAACTAAAAATTTAGAAATAACGAAGTAAATAAAGTCTTACCTGAGTAAACAATGGAATAAATAAATAAACTAAATCTCATATGAATAATAAATTAAATTACACACATGGAAATTAATTTTGGAAATAAATATAACAAAATTCTATGTGAATAAATAATTACATAATTAAATTACACGATCAGAAAATAAATAGAATTACTCTAAGCTTTATGCCAATAAAGTTTATATTAATTTATATCAACACTTGCTATATCTACAATATAAGTTAATTAAATAATTTGTTCTATAACATAAATTAATTAAATATATTTATCTACGATATAAATTGGGTTACTATTGATCTATAATACAAATAAATTCATCGTAATTACATATTATAGAAATAAATAAATTATGGTCTAATTAAAATGATAAATTATAAATGATGTAGAAGCATTCTCCTCAAGAAAATCATTATATATTTGGTTGATTTAGGGGTTTGCGTGTTTGATAATGAATTTGAGTTTTAATAGGAAATTTTGTATATTTTAATAATTTGGGTGAAAAATATGTGTGAGGTTTTAAATATACAAATTATGAATTATGTGAGAATATGAGAGATGTTAGACTTGTGAAGATCTCATAAAAATCTTGGAGATTAGGAGATCTTAGAATAGGAAATTAGTTGAATTAAAAGTGGATTGAGAGACTTGGTATAATCTGCTCATAAAGACAAAATTTAGATATATAATTGTTGTTGAGATCCTCAAGGGATCATTAAGAGATTTTAGGAACTAGTTGAGAGATCTATCGAGAAGAACTAGGAACGAGAATGATCCATAACTACGTAATTATTCCTGTAATTGTAAGCAGAGGGGGCATGTAGAGAAGAGGTGAGTATGGAATGTGGAGAAAAAGGTTAGGATTGTGTGACCATGTTGGGAATCAGACCAACTATTGTATATATTTGAATCTGGTTAATGAAATGCATTTTTATGTGCATGGTGAAGACACAATTTGTAATTTAAAGTGTAGATTGAAGGGATATAGTAAAGTTCAGTTGAATTGGATAATTGGAAATTTATGCATCGAGATTGTGATATATGCATCTAAAGGAAATGTATTGCAGGTTGGATCTGTATAGTGAATTTGGGTTAAATGATAATTTGATATTCTCAGGATACCTCTGTAAAGGATGCTAAATAAAATAGTTGAAATTTCAATTGGTAAATAGGTATAGGAAGTGTAATTTCTATGGACAACGATGTGTGCCCAAAAGTGATTTAATTTGCCAATCTTCTTTTGTGTAAATCATTACAGCAAGGTGTTTCATAGAGAAGACTTGATTATGATAATGAGATCTCACTATTAGAATTTGGAGTAGCATGACTAAATTGGGTTTTTGTTGATGCAGAGTTGGATTTTTATTGCATTAATGCATATTGCCAATTATAGAGTGGAGCTAGAGATTATTGTTGTTGATGAAAGTCAATTTCATTTAAAGGAGAGAAAAAAGGATTCCAAAGCTGAGAAATCAAGGAAATCACATATATTGGGCCAATTTGGATCGTGATCTAGAAGAGCAAAGGATGAATGACAGAGAATTGTGAATGCGTTGATAAGGGTTCATGCCAAAAATATAGAAGGGTCGCGCCAGAAAATAGATGGGTCATGCCGGAGAGAAAAGGGTCACACTGAGACAAAAGGATCATGCCAAGTGACAGAAGGGTCACATCAGCTTGAAGAAGCATTGCGTTGAGATAGAAGGGTCATGTCAGGTGACGAAAGGGTCACATCATCCTAAAGAAGCCTTGCGCTTGGTAAAGTTTGAAAACCAATCCTTCCTTGTTTATGTATAATAGATATCATCACAGTTTTAATTAGAGAGTTAGGGATAGGAAGGGTTGAATTCCCTTTGTTAAGACTTGTAGTATAGTCTTAGTGTTTTAAGGCTACCAATTGTGGAGTACAGACTTGGTAGGTCATCATTTTGGTATCAGACCAAGTTAAAGATATTTGGGGAAAACTAGAACAGAGTTATGCTCTTGAAGCTGTATATGCAGATACAATTGTGATTGCAAAAAGAGGAGATTAGTAAAGACTGACAGAACAAAGCAGGAAAAGAAATCTAGTGTGCTTTGTGTGCATTTGTTAAAGATATTACAAATGAAGAAATGATCAGATTTTAAATCTGACCGGTAGCAGGCACCCAGAGATAAAGTGTGGCAGAATATTGAGAATTAATTGATATTCTTAAGGAGAATTTACAGAGGAAAATGAACAAGGAATATTCCATTCAAAGTGCATATGAATGGTCGAGTAAGATCATGCAAATATATTGAAGTCTATATGGTATGTTTTTATTTTTAACTTTTTTTTTTAGGATTGTGTTTGTAGATTTCAGGTTGCAAACAAAAAGGGTGTGAGTAGCAAAGACAGTTGAGAGGAGTTGTAACAAATAACTAGTTGTGTTCTCAAGTGGAAGAGCATGTGAGCTCTTAAACAGTGATAAAACCTTGAAGAATTCCAACATAGTTTGGATGACAAGGACAAGTGAATGTTCTCAAAGGAAGTAGAAGTTGTAGAGCCTAAAAGAGAAAAAGAGTTCACTCAAATAATTGTTCCAGAGGTAGAGAACCATAAATCAAGCTCAAGGAGATAACTTCGTAATGTAAGGTATCAATAGGCTAAGCTTAAGGAGAAACTATTGTTGAGATATCATAGGTAGGTATGGATACTTGCTGAAAAGAGATCCTTAGGCGTAGTCTACAAGTGAACAAGATGGAGTTCACAGAGAAGGAGAAGATGACTGTTGATAGCAATTGCAAAGGTTCTAGGAGAAGCCACAAAAAGGAGAAGGAAAATGCCAAGGAAAATGGTATGTGGAAGAATCAAGAAGAGATTGACAAAGAGAAAGTTGAGATAAAATTTCGTCTTGAGTTATTGATGGAGATGTTACAAAGGAATAAGGAAGACCAGTGGTATGGTTAGATTATGAAAAGAAAAGTCAAATGGCATAGATTGCAAGTGAAGTGAGAGCATAGATCGAATGCTCAACTGAAGGAAGGGTTACTCAGAGTAAATGAGTTACTAAATGGGAGAAGATAATCATCTGAAGTTGTCATGGAGATGGAATATTAGAATCTTATTCTCATGATGAATGAAAGAACATTGTCTCAAAGAGGTAAGCCAATGAAATTGACTAATGTTATTGATAAAGAAAAAATATGGAAGAATGCTAAGGTAGGAGATAGGGCAAGGATAGCTCTTGAAGAGTGCTTAAAAAGAGAAAATAATGTAAAATGTGTTGAAGAAGGAGGTGAGGTAAATTTGTCTCAAGCAAAAAGAAGACATTCATAGAATTAAATGAAGAGGAAGGATAACTATTGAAACATGTTAAGAAAGAAGAAGAACCTATTGAAGACTGTAAACATCTTGATGAATTACTTGTGAGGTGTCAAAGAGAAATTGAGTTGCTGGAGTATTTTCTAAAAGAATAGGAGTATGAGAGTGCAACTATAATAAAAAACGAGGGAGTTTCTCAAGCTTTGATTGGGATAGAGATATGTTTTAGTTGCCAAGTTTCTGATGTACTGGATAACAGAGAAGAAGAGGTGGATCAGTATGCAGTCAGAAAGATGACAAACAATTTACTTCTTGGAATTAAATTTGAAGATAAGAAGCAACAAATGAAAATTGTAGAGGAAGATTTTTTCAAAAATATTAACGATGTATGGATGGTATAAAATGTTGAAAAGAGAAGCTAGCAGATTAAAAGTGAATATGCAAAATTTCAACAGAGAAAGGATCTCAGGAAATTTGTTAAGGCAAAAGGATTCCATGAGAAAGAAGAATTTGATTTTGTGATTGAAGAAATATGGAAGTCGATGATGAGACAGTCCATATGGAGACAACTGACAGTAGAAGGGATGATCAATTAGAATTTGAAACTGATTGAAGAAAAGAAAATGAGTGAGAAGACAATATGCATGCAGCAGCAACAAAGGTGCAAAGCAATTGGGCAATTACAAATTAAGGTTTGGGATCATGGAGGTAGCAATTCATTAAGACTTGTAGCTGTCACAGTACTATAGAAAAGTGACAGACCTCATAGACAAGAATCTATGATTTTTTTTTCTACTATGGGAGTCTGATGTAGGAGCATCCTACTCAAGAAAATCAATGTATATTTGGTTGAATTAGGGGATCTGAAGTTTGATAATGAATTTGATTTCTTAATAGGAATTTTTGTATAATTTAATAATTTGATAGAGAAATATGTGTGTGATGTTTTAGATGTAAATATTCTCAATTATGTGAGAATATGAGATATGTTAGACTTGTGAATATCTCATAAAAATCTTGGAGATTAGGAGATCCTAGAATGGTAAATTAGTTGAGTTAAAAGTGGACTAACATATTTGGTATAATCTACTCATAAAGATAGAATTTAGATATAAAATTGTTGTTGAGATTGTCAAGGGATCATTAAGAGATTTTAGAAACTAGTTGAGAGATCTATGGAGAAGAACTAGGAACCAGAATGATCCATAACTATGTAATTATTCCTGTAATTGTAAGCATATGGGGCATGTAGACAAGAGGTGAGTATGGAATATGGAGAAAAAGGCTAGGGTTTCTTGCCCATGTTGTAAATTAGGCCTAGTATTGAATATATTTGAAACTGGTTAATGAAATGCATTTTTATGTGCATGTGGTGGAGACACAATTCGTAATTTAAAGTGTAGATTGAAGGGATCTAGTAAAATTCGGTTCAATTGGATAATTGGAAATTTATGCATTGAGATTCTGATATATGCATATAAGGGAAATGTATTTCAGGTTGGATTTGTATAGTGAATCTAGTTTAGATGATAATCTTCTATTCTCAGGATACCTCTATAAAGGACGCTAAATAAAATAGTTGAAATTTAAATTGGTTTCAATTTGTAATTAGCTACAAGAAGTGTCATTTCTATGGACAAAGATGTGTTCCCATAAGTGAATTGATCTGCCAATCATCTTTCGTGTAAATCATTACAGCAAGTTGTTTTATGGAGAATACTGGAATCTGATAATAAGACCTCGCTATTAGAATTTGGAGTAGCATGATTAAATTTGGTTTTTGTTGATGCATAGTTGTATTTTTATTGCAATGATGCATATTTCCAATTGTAGAGTGGAACTAGAGATTACTATTGTTGTTGAAAGTCAATTTCATTCAAAAGAGAGTGAAAAGGATTCCAAATGGAGTAATCAAGGGAATCACACATATTGGGCCAGTTTGGATCATGATCTAGAAGAGAAAAGGATGAATGATAGAGAATTGTGAATGCATTGAGAAAAGGTGGTGCTAGAAAAATAGAAAGGTTGTGCCAAAAAATAGATGGGTCGCGCCTGAGACAAAAGGGTTGCACTGAGACAGAATGGTTGTGCCATGGGTCACGCGAGGTGACAAAAAGGTCACGTCAATTTGCAAAAGCGACACGCTTTGTAAACTCTAAAAACCAATACTTTCTTGTTTATGTATAACATATATGAGAGCAATTTTAATTAGAGAGTGAGGGATAAGAAGGGTTGAAGTCTATTTCTTAAGACTTGTAGTGTAGTCTTAGTGTTTTAAGGCTACCGATTGTCGAGTATAGACCTGATAGGTCATCAATAAAATATAATTTCCTTCGGTATAACTTGGACTTGTGTTGCAAGAGTCCCCTCCAAAGAATGGAGGAACTCTCACTTATAGACATATTTATTTGAAGCTAAAACAACAGAGAATAAATGTAGATCCACATGTTTCTCATGTGGTTTGTTAACAATTAGTAAATGATAAAGGTAGATCTACAAGTTTGTCATGTGGTTTGTTAACAATGGACAAATAATTATAGACTCATACATAATTCCACAATTCTTGTTAATAACTCAAATTTATCATATCTAAGAATTCTAAAATTGTTAACAGCTAAAACTAATCTTTCATGAGTATTTCAAAAATATTTGCACATTCAATATGGTAAACGATATTCGAAACCCATGGGATACCTCGGTGCTTATGGATTGATTTTTGTGGAATTACATAATTGTGAATGGAGTAGTAGCTTAGTGTAGTAGCATTGGTGAACAACTTCAATGTAGTAGCAATGACTCAATAGTAACAACATAGCATTATTAATTTTAGATAACAATAATATTTTCTATGCTTTAGCATAATTTACTTCAATGTTCCTTATCAGTTGAATGACAATTTCCAATTATATTCAGCAACAATCACATTAAATTATACACCTTGACAGTAAATGTAGATAAAACATAAAACCATGGGCAGAAGACAAGCCAAGACAAGAAGACACAAGCTGTGGTGGATGCTAGGGACAAACTCTAATGTGGGGAAACCATTTGATCAAATATTCTTATTATTCTTCAATAGTTCAGTGGAGAGAGAAAGAGAGAGTACAAATATCAAATTAACTTGCCCAAAAACAATCCTGACAAATTAGCAGTAAAAATCAACCCTAACCAAAAAGTCAACAGAGGCCAAAGCAGCTACAAAATGTCCTCCAAGAAGCTCAGTCAATAGAAGAAGAATTTGGCCTTTCAAGAGGGTCAAAGTTAGCCAAAGAATAATTCCGTCAACCCAGTCAAACACTGTTGTAATTTCTGCAGTCAAAGGTTGAAGTGAACGTTGAAGTCAAACCAATCAAACTATCACAATCAACTAGAAAACCATCCTAATCAATTCGGACTTCAAAACTATGAATTATTCCCATAAGAATTAATTCAACACAAGTCAAAGTCACCCAAATTAATGTTGGTCAATGCTATCATGTTTCCTCAAATTTACGGTCTCCAAAACAATCCTAAAAGTTGTCTTCCTTTCAGATGTGTGAAGTAGGGAAGCCTCCAAGTTGTAAGAACCAATCAAGAGAGGAGAGAGAGAGATATGAGATGAGATGAGTGATGTCCAAATGAGAGAGAGGTCACTCCTATTTATATACTTCATTGAGGGTGAGGAGACACATCTATTGGGCTTCATGAGCCTACATTTGATTGAGGCCACCTTGACAGTTTGTGCATGATTGAGAATAAATTCAAAATTCCATTTCTTCTTATCAGAATGAGATCATAGTTATATCAAAATTGTACCTATCAAAAAGGAAAATCCAATGCAATAATAATATCCATCATATGAGTTGTCTTAAGGTGGAATTTGACCCTAGATTCCATTTTTTATACTCCCTCTCAACTTGGGAGAATTCCACATGCTAATCCATTGGTCATCATCATGCCAACCTGTCATCCTGTACCATCCTTATTATCACTGTCCTACTATATTATGCTATGCTTTATTGAACCATGAAGTAATAATGAAGAAGAATTGATCGAGAGTGAGTCATAAGATCATACTACTCTCCATTGACAAAAGCAAGTCCTTCATCCCAGATCAAGTTGTTGCACACCATCATCATAGTAATAGGGAGTGCGGTAGTACATGATGCGTCCATCTATAGTTCTATGGTCCCTAACCATATTTTCCCAACTCATTGGCCAGATGAGATGTACTTCCCGTGAATCCCAGACTCTATGGGTAGGATGTTTGCCAAGGAATTAGTAGGAGAAGGTGAACCACTCATCCTATGCATATTTGAATCATAGGGGAAGGTGAACCACTCACCCTACATGCATGTGTCCAAGTAAGGGAAGGTGAATCACCCACCCTACACACATTTCAACCGTAATGGGTTATCACAGGGGAAGGTGAACCACTCAGCTTGTATCTAGTGCACCACTATGGGAAAGTGAACCACTCACCCTATGGTCATTCATATCTCCAAGAAGTACCCCAAGCCCCCAAGAGCTCCCAAAGCTCTGTGTCCAACTCATACAGGATCCTCATAGGAGGGTCATTCCATAACTCCAAGTCTCTCTCAAAAGGTTAAGAATTTTACCTCCCTCAAAGACTTCATGAGAATTTTTGCAACCTACTCATTTGTCCTGATGTGTTGGAGCCTTATTGCTCCCCGTTGTACCATATCCTAGATAAAGTGGTACCTAATATCAATGTGCTTGGAGCAGTCGTGGAACAAAGTATTATCTGATAGATGAATCCCACTCTCGTTGTTGTAGAATATTACGGTTGTATCTAGAATGTGCTCAAATAGCTCACTAAAGATCTTCCTCAACCAAACTGCTTCACAATAGGCCATACTCACAACAACGTATTCAGCCTTGGCGGTTCTTAGTGCAACCAATTTCTGCTTCCAACTCATCCAAGATATTGAAGCAAACCCCAAAGAGAAGAAACACCTAGATGTTCTCTTATGATGCACCACACTACTACCACAGTCAGCATATGAATATCCATGTCGCCTTAAATTTTTGGCAGTGTATCTCAATCCATAGTGTATTTTTCCCCGACGATATTTCAAGAGGTTTTTAGTAGCAATCCAATGATGTGATGAGGCTTGACCATAAAATAACTCAACGTGTTCACAACAAAGCATATATCAAGATGGGAGTTCACCAAGAACATCAAGGGTCCCACAAGTTGATCATACTTAGAAGAGTTCACTAATATGGGCCCAACAACACTTCCACATAGCTTCTTAAAGTTGATTTCCATCGAAGTAGTTACAGACTTGTTGTCCACCATCCCACATCTCTCAAGTAGCTTCATAATGTATTTTCCTTTGGAAAGGAAAATCTCTGCGGGACTTTTCTAGACCTCCAACCCTAGGAGGTAATACATCAGTCCTAGGTCATTCATCTTGAACACAAAATCGAACTCCCTCTTGAATTGATGAATAAGAAGGTCATCACCTTTCAAAAAGAGATCATCCACATAAAGGACCAGAATGAGAGGTATGTCCTTTTCAAACTTGAAGTATAGCTTCAAGTCAGTATCACTCCTTATGAATTTCAACTTCATAAGATAGCTATCGATCCTCTCATACCAATCCCTAGGGGCTTGCTTCAACCATAGAGGAATTTATTCAACTTTCATACATTTGTCTCACAATCTTGAACCTTGAATCCCTCGGGTCATTCCACATATACTCCCTCTTTAAGAAAACCATGTAAGAAGGTAGTTTTGACATCCATCTAGTGTAGGCTCCATCCTTTCAAGGAAGCAAGGGCTATAATTGAACGAATTGTGGTATATCGGGCAACTGGTGAAAATATCTCATCATATTCTACTCCTTCATTTTGAGAGAAGCCTCAAGAAACAAATTTGGCCTTGGAATTTTCATCACTCCCATCAACTCCATGTTTGATCCTGTACGACCATTTAGAAGTGACCAGAAACTTGTCCTTGGGTCTAAGAACCACTTCCTAGACATCATTCTTCATGATCAACTCATACTCCTTGCTAATATATCCTTCCAAACTTGTTGTTTCACAGCTTCTTCGAATGTGCAAGGCTCATATCATACAATGGTACTCATGGAAGCTAAGTACCCTTGATACCTATTTAGCTTCTTTCTTTCATGAAATCTCCCCCTCGATGAAATATGTTTCTCAGCACTTTTAAGAGTATCTTTGAGCCACAAAGGTATTTTTATTGAAGTAGAGGGCTCACTAGGAGGTGGATTAATGGGACCCATCGGAGCTTCCACATCGGCCATTGGTTCATCAGATGATGGTTCATTCTGCTTTTCTACATTAGCATCATCATTGTCCTTCCTAGGGTTAGGAAGATCTCAGATCTTTCTAAGAGTAGAATCTTCATCGGAAGTGTCATCATGACTTAATTCCACTTCCATTTGACTAGGCACATAGATTATATATTCCTTTGAAGTTCCACTATAGCCCATAAATGTTACTTTCTTCCCAGATGCATCTAGTTTGTTTCTTTTCTCTTTTGGTACATGAAAATATATGGGACAACCAAAAATTCCAAAATGAGAAACATCAGATTTCTTACCGGTAAAAGCTTCTTCAGGTGTCTTGAAGTCTAAAGCTTGATCTGGGCATCGGTTTTGGACATACACAATGGTATTCGCAACTTATTCCCATAAGAGATTTCGTAGACCATGGTCATGAAGCATGACACAAGCGGCTTCTATGATAGTACGATTCTTCCTTTTGGAAACATCATTTTGTTCAGGAGTGTATGTGGTAGTGGTCTCCCTGTTAATGCTAGCTTCTTTACAATAGCCTTTGAATTCATTTGAATCATATTCAGTAGCATTATCAATCCTCAATATTTTGATCTTCTCCCCTATTTGATTCTTGACCAAGGCTTTGAAAGAGAAAAATCATTTGAAAACTTCATCCTTCTTCTTTAAGAAATAAATCCATGTTTTGCAATAGAAGTCATCCACAAAAATAACATAATACAATTACCAACCAAAATATGTTACGGGAAACATACTTGATAGATCATAATGGACCAATTGAATAATATTACTGGTTTGAGTTTCACTTGAGGGGAATGGTCCCCTTGTATGTTTTCTAGCTTCACATACCTGATAAACACCTTCATGATTTAAGTTGAATTTGGGATACTTGTGACCATCTTCCTTACATCAGTTAAGGCTTTGACATGAAGGTGGGAAATATTTGGTGCCATAATTTGGATTGAAGTGAAGTATCACATGTCATTGCTCAAACACAAAGCTTCCCATTAATGAATTTCACCTTAAAACCTTTATCTTCCATTGTAGATATAGAAACCAAGTTCTTGTAAATGAAAAGATTGACCTTGATTTAAGTGAAGAGTAACAGTCCCAATTCCTTTCATGGGATACATGGAATTATCCCAAGTATAATCTCCATATTCATCTTCTTTTCAACCAAGTACGAGAGGGCCTCCTTATACCCAGTGAAGTGCCTTGAGGCACCACTATCAATCAACCAATGATCAAATGTATCCAGAGAAGAGGCAGTGGTGAGGGCAGAAATAAGATAAAATTATTTTTTCTTTACAACATTAAATTATTGTTGTAGCAATTAGGACCACCCTCCAAAATTTTTCCTTAGCTTCATTTTGGAGCCTCCCTACCAACTATCCTAGCAACATGTCTTTCACTATCAATTACATAGGTTTCATTGGTTTTTCAGTAGCTTTCCAACCTGTGCATGTTAGTTTGTTTCACTCCCCTCATAGGCTCCCACTACAGACTTGGGATAATTGCTGGCTGAGTAGCTCCCTCATAAAACCGTGCAATTCTGGAGGGGAACTAGCCTTCCCTCCAAACATTGTGCAAATCTGTTGGGTAGCCTACTAGGCTTAGAAACTAAACAATGTAGTCAGACAGTCTCCCTTGGGAAAATTGCACAATCTAGCCCAACACTCTAGCTCACCCCAGAAATTGTGAAAATCATTTGGCCAGACTGTTGAGCTCCAAAATTGCGCAAAGCAGTTCGACAAAATTCCTTGGAAAAACTACACAATCTGGCCAACACTGTAACTCAGCCCAGAAATTGTGCAATTTTGGGCAGCAGTCACCTACTCCTCCCAGAAATTGCACAATCGCTTTGGGACAACCAGCCCAGCTCCTCCTAGAAATTGCACAATTTTGGGCAGCAATCACTTGCTCCTCTCAAAAATTGCGCAATCCTTTAGGGAAAGCCAGCCCAGTTCCTCTCAGAAATTTTGCAAATCCCTCTCTCGGTTAAGTAGGATGTCGCATGTGTCTTCAAGTTGACCGGTTCACTCTAGAATTGAGCAAAATTGATTTGCATGCATGGGCTTCTCTTCCCAAAATAGCAAAAGGCAACATGAAAAAGGAATCCCTAGATCTAGGGATCTATTTTTAGTAGTTGGTGGTTACATGCAAAGCTCATTTTAGAAACCTCTCGCCAAGTGATTCCTTTTCCTAGATTTGTGGCATGATCATTATAACCTTGATCTTATCAAAACTTATGAACTAGACGTTGCAGAGCTCATTCATAATAATGATCTTGCAGCTCTGACATCCCACATCGCATCCAAGAGTCTTCGGCACTTTCAACTTCATTGTTTCAGGGTAAGAATTATTTTCATGTCTTGCGCTGCACTTCTATCAATTTTCTTGTTTCTCTTTATGTGAGTGTTGTTTTCTTTATACTTTTTTTGTTTCAATGCATGTTAGCTTGTATAAGCACCATTTTCAGTTTTCATTTGCATCTCACTGTTGTCGCATGCATGACACTATTTTTGCACCAATAGCCACTGTTGTGGCAACTTGCTTCACACAGATGCATGTTTTCCCATTTTCTAGATCCTCTACTTATTGTTTGCATGCATGATCATTCCCTCTTGTTTACACTTAGTATCACCATGCATTAAGACTTCTGATGTTTTCAATCACTCGTCGGTGGTCTAGCCTACCTTAGACCATACCTTGCCTTTCCTGGTAGAATTCCACATTTATGGAAATGAAGGCTCTACCTTCCCTCCAGAAATTATGCAAGTCTGGCCTGGCACTGACCTCCAGCCTTACATTATGCAATTCTGGGAGGCAGTGCCTTGTTGGCCCCAGGAAACTGTGCAATGAAATTTGCAGGTTTTCATGTCACTGCTGACTGAAATTGCACATTGTGCAGTTTCAGTCCTCAGCAGGCCAAAATGGACTATGCATTGCATAGTTCCAGTAGTGAGTCAGCCTCCTAAGAGCCCAGATTGTGCCTTGCACAGTTTTGGGAGTCAGTCTTCCACCCTCCCGATGAAAATTGCATAATCTTCATAGACAGTCACACAGGTATGTTGCATGTCAATCCTCCAATTTGCTTTGGTTTTCAAATGAAAGGTGTTTGTCTACCTCTCATTGGGACAGGTACAATGGTTCCCAGGAGAGCAGAGTCAAAGAGACTATTCATAGCACAATTGGGGATGCAATCGATCAAGTGTCTATGAACTTTCCTATCTATGAAGACATCAAGTTGTTCATGGACAAGGATATCAAGATGAAATGGCAGCAGGATCACAGTGAGAAACACCATCAGTAGAAGAAAAAGGTATCACACGTACATGCCACAAATGCAAGAGGAGAGTTGTTGACAACGCAAAGACTGGAAAAAAGTTGCAAGCTCAAGAAGATCCACCTGTGATGAAAGCAACTTCAGAGATTGAGGCAATGAGGTGATAGCTTGACAAGAGGATCACACGAAGGCAAAGAGAGAAATAGAGAAGGAGTTGCAAGTGTTGAATTAGCAACTCAAGGAACAACAAAAGTTGCACAGATGAGAGAAGGAGTTACAGCAGGAATAGGTATAGCAGGAGGTGCAACATTCACAGACTGATGAAATTGCGCCCATATGGACCCACCCAGTAGCTGGCATGGAGTAGACAAGGTGAGAAGTGTTGTCAATCACATATAAGGGTGTTCAAAAGTATGGATTTCATTATGTGCATGCATGGGATCCCACCCATTGGAACACTCACCGAGGCGAAGACAAGAAGAAAGCCCAACTAGAGCTGAACATGTATTTCAACAGGTTGATGCGCATGGTCACCAACACACACTTCAAGATCATCACAGACACTATGCATCAGTGTGTTGTTGTTTCGACTTCACTCAAGACGATGATGTGCATGTTATCAGACGAGTTAGACAGAGGAGCCATATTAGTGTACCTGGATGCAACAGAGGCAAGGGTTCGCTTTCAACAAGATGTCACAATTGAAGCACACAAACACCATCATGGATGAGCAACCATGGCATCAGTTCACCTCCATCGATCATCTCAAGGATGTTAGAAAGTTGGTCTTACCACAACTATCTGAGTGTTAGTGATGTCTTGCATGCTTTCTCAAGCCTATTTTGTCTCACATGGGTACATGTGTAGATTATATGTAACATCTTGTCAAGTGGAAGTTCAAGTGTTGATAGTCGAATGTAACAGTCGTAGAGTAGTTGAAGAGTCATGAGGGTAGATGAACAGTCACAAAGGGGAATGTCAAGGGTCACCCCACCCTTTGCTATATATAGTACCTCATAACTCATTGTGGAGGATTTTGGTCAGCCAAGCTTCTGATAGGAGTATCTTAGAGAAATCTTGGAGAGTATTGTAACGATCCTTGGCTTTTCCACAGTGTAGAGCTAGTATATCTCTTTGAGGGAGCAAGCGGCAATGACTGT
The DNA here is from genome assembly GCA_000404065.3 of Pinus taeda. Classification (NCBI taxonomy): domain Eukaryota; kingdom Viridiplantae; phylum Streptophyta; class Pinopsida; order Pinales; family Pinaceae; genus Pinus; species Pinus taeda. The sequence continues at coordinate 238,450 of APFE030556410.1, read as the reverse complement.
AACATTTTGTTATCAGGACTAATGGTTAGTTATGGTTGTAATTTATTATTTGAACTTTCACTTCTTAATATAATAGAGCGAGCACATTTCATGCATATGTTGTTATTGTATTTAATATATCTTGGTTACTCTAGTGATATATGTATTTGTTTGCTTACGCATGCATGTATGTACTCTTTCTGTATAAGTATGTATGAATCTTACTGAGATGTGCTATTAGCTTAACCATCAATTTGGATTGTTAGCTTACCTGCTTTCTAATTTGTGATGCATCTTTGCTCATGTGTTCCCTTCTAAGCCACGTGCTTCCACAGGTTTCCAAGGAGTGCACTCACCTCATTTTCCATGTGTTAGAACCATTCATACACCTTCCTTGGCTTGATGCGCATGTCATACCCTTGCTACTAATAGGGACATCTTACTTGCCTCTGTGAAAAAATGCGGTTAGGGTGATACCGTACGGCCCACTATTTGGACTTCTACGCCAAACGGTCTGAGGTCTAGTTGGGAATTCTTACCGGGTAGATCTTTGACATGTTAGTGGGTCCAGAACAGTGAACACTTCTAGATATCTAGAGTTTCTTGACTTCTTTGGAGGATGACCATTTCCACTAAGAGTAGCAGGAGCATGTTGGGTTCTGTTATATTCTTTCCATGACTAACCTACGTAGTGAACCGGGGGCTTAGAGTGGGGGCAGTGCCCCCCCTTCGTTGCGCCGATTGCGCAGTGGGGGGGGCGATAGCCCCCCATGTCTAGGGGGTTTGAGGGGGGCGAGTAGCCCCCCTGTACGGGGTTCGGGGTAGTGCCTTGAGAAAAACATTTTTGGACCCTATATTAGGTTGGGCAAACCTACCTATGGTTTTTCAGTCCATGGTTTTGGACGCAATGGTTTTCGGTCCATGGTATTGGATGCTTCGGCATGTATAAATATGTATTGTAACATTGAAAGGAAATAATGAAAAAATCAAGCTGTAAGTCCCGGTTTTGGGATCCAATGGGAAATCTCTGTGTATATGTGTTTTATGTGTTATGCTCTCGCATTATTTATTTTTCTATGATTTAGAATTTGTATGCAGGTAATTTATGTACGGGGTTAAAACCTACATTTGGTATTAGAGTTGTTTTGGCTTCAAGGGGACACCTTTGTTGCTGAGGGCTTTCACTCGGGCCTGTGGTAAACCCTATTCAGTGGGAGATCTGTGAGATCGATTCTGGTGGTGAAAGAAGATGGCGAGCAACGCAAAGGTAGAGATTGAGAAGTTCAATGGTCAGAGTTTTGAGTTGTGGAAACTCAAGATGAAGGATCTGTTGGTGGATAAAGATCAGTGGATCGTAGTAGATCCGAGTAGTAAACAACCGGGAGTGACCGACGAAGAATGTAAGAAGTTGGATCGGAAGGCAAAGAGCACAATACGATTGTGTGTCTCAAATTCAGTATTGCTGAATATATCAGGGGAAGCTACAGTGAAGGCTCTGTGGGACAAGTTAGGGACTTTGTACCAATCTAAGTCTCTGGTGAATAAACTATTCCTACGGAGAAAGCTGTATAAACTGAGGATGAAAGATGGAGACTCGGTGACAAAGCAACTGAATGCGTTTAATACTGTCTTAAGTCAGTTATCATCTATTGATATTAAAATTTCAGATGAAGATAAGTGCATCAGTCTATTGTGTTCTCTACTAGATTCGTGGGACAGTCTGGTTATTGCAATAGGTAGCAATGCAACTGCTTTGCAGCTTGATGAAATAGTCTCAGCCTTGCTAACAGAGGAGATGAGACGGAAAAATATGGACAACCAGAATGCTGATGCCTTGTCTGTACAAGGACAGTCCCAGAACTGAAACAAAAATAAGTCATCAAGTGGGAGATCTAAATCTCCAGGAAAACCTATAAAGGTGGTGTGTTGGAAATGGGGGAAGGAAGGGCACTTCAGAAGGGATTATAAATCTAAAGCTCCTGATAAAGGAAAGGGATCTGATGATTCTCCTTCTGCAGAGGCGAAAACCACCTCAGATGAAGGTGGGGATGTGTACTTGGCTTCTTCAAGTACACACATGTAGATCATGAGGCATGGTTAATTGACTCAGGTGAATCCTTTCACTTCACTCCCCATAGAGAGTGGTTCTGCGAGTATGAGAAATGCGATGGTGGTGATGTATTCTTAGGAGATGATAGGAAGGCTAGAATCATTGGTCGCAGAAAAGTAAAGTTGAAGTTGCAAGGTGGAAGGGTTAGAACCCTTCCGGGTGTACTCCTTGTAGACATGATCTGTGATGTATTTTGGGTAGGGTAGTTATTAGAACTTTTGATATATCAGTGACTTATGATCAGATTGATCATGCAATTCCCCTAGGTATTTTCTGCATCTGACCATAGACTTAATACATATAAATACTAAATCATGTTTAATTTATATATATATATATATATATTATTATATTATATATATATAGTTCTATATCTACTATATAAGTTCGATATAGAATTAAGCCAATTACCAACTTCCACAACCTAAAAGGGAAAATATAAACTCTTTATATTATTATTCTAATTCCTTAACTTCCTACTCTTTATAATATATATATATATATAATATATTATATATATATATATATAATTTTTATATATATATTTTTTTTTCTCGGTAAAAGACTATCTAGGCAGTTGTATTATATTTACAGTGGAATTTTTACATCAGTTGAACATGCTGAGCATGGAGAGCTCCCATACGGGTGCTGTGTCTACAAAATTCCAGCTTTCTAAGGCTCCCTCGCAGGGGCAGCATCAGCTGGTTTACCGTATCCTTTTTCAGAATTGACATCGTCTTGCCAGAGAGGCTTAACAGACAGAAACAAAAACACTTAAGGTGCAGCATTACGCTGATTAGACTCATGATTGCCCACGCAGGGGCGACTTACTGAACTTGACTGTAAATTGTGGCTGCTAGGCAGCGAAATCTGATTCCTCATTGACTTAGCATAATCAAAATGCAAAATTGGATTACCCGGCATTGCTTCATTCCTGGGTATGGGCGGAGGGTGGACGAAGGTCTGCAAGATGCACCTCAGCCTCCTCACAGAGACTCTTTTCCTCCACGACGCGCGCCCAGCCTTGTCCTTATTCGACACCTTCCCATCTCGCCCTCCATGATTCCTCGGTGAAGCCTGGAGGAGCTGGCCCCAGAGATGGCGTGTAAACTTGCATAGGCTCCTTCCCCTTGGCTCCCGCTTTCGGCCCTGGTTACGCCTTTGATGCTTCCCCTTCCTCTTCGCCTGGTGGCAAAGGTGGCTGCGCGATTGGCCCTGTTTGCACCTCTGATGCTTCCCCTTCCTCTCCGCCTGGTGGCAATGGTGGTGGCTCCATCGCGTCGTCCGCTGCTTCGGGCAATTTTGTGAACAATATTGAGATGTGGGCGCAGATGCCTGCGTTCTCCAAGGTGCTGCCCAAAGAGAAAACGACAGAGCCGAAGGCAGGAAGCCCCGTCTCTCCCACATTCGCACTTCCGACCTCCACGAATTGTTGAGCTTGCAATGGTGTTGCTATTGCCCTCCTGTGGCAGTAGCAACAGCAACAATGATGATGTCCCTCTCCTGCTGGGCGCCGAGAGGATGCTCCTCTTCCTCGACCCCTCCTGCTCGGCTGCCTCTCCCGTGTTCTTGCCATGGTGCCACCCAATTCCAAGACCTCTGCCAGCTGAAAGAAGGCCCCGCGGTGCTCTGTGGGCTAATTCGAGAGCAGGGATGCCTCCAAGTCTGAAACACCAGGCTAATTATGAGTGCGAGATCAGGGTCTCCGCACTGAGGGCCATCAACCACTGCTACTTCAGCGTTCCTCCTCAGGCCAGGCTTAGCCTGATCGTCGAGAGTCCCTCCTGACCAGTTTCCCCTGCCCCTGCTGCAATTCTCGCTCTGTTCAGGAATGAAATGGCCATCCGCCATCCTGCGATTGTATTGGCAATACATGGTTACGGATCGATCCCGCATTGATGGCACTCTTTGTTTCCTATCTGCTCCTCTGCTCGGCATTGAATGCCTGGAGCTACAACGAACCTCTTCTATACCTTGACGGCGCATGACCATTAACATTTGTCACCGGCACGAGGCGACGCATGCTGAGCATGTGCCTCGTCCTTTTGGGTCGAGCCCTCACCCGCATCCGGGAGCTCTGCATCACAATGGATGAGATTCTTACAGTCCTGAGCCTTTTGAGAGTTTGGGATGATGTCCAGTTTCCCTGTTAGAAGGGTCTGGGAACAATCCACTCCCAGATTGGCTAGGAGGTCGGCAGTCTTGTTGCCTTCCCTTCTTGTGTGAAGAAAGGTGAGTGCTCTGTTTTGATGTATCTCCCTTTCAATTTTATTCAGTCTTGCTTCAAGTCTCCAACTGTGAGCCACTTTTCTGGTTTGAGAACCATTCTATATTCGTATTGCCATGTTGATGATGATCTGGGAGTCTCCTTCTACCATCAGTGGATGTATATTAAGTTCCCTTGCTATAGATAGTCCTTGCCAAAGTCCTTCCAGTTCAGCTGAGTTGTTGGTATCCCATCCGAGGCTGCCAAAGTAAAGTTGCAAGAGGGAACCCTTAGAATCTCGTATGATGCCCCCAAACCCTGGTTGACCTGGGTTGCCTTTGGAGGCCCCATCAAAGTTGAGTTTGTAGGTGTTAGTGGGTGGAGGTATCCATCTGCTGTTATCCTTGATGTTTCTGTTAGTTCTCTGAGTTGTTGTGGTTTCCTGATGTATCTGTAGCTCCCAGTTATCAAGAATATTTTTCTCATTGTCGGCAGTTGGGAAGTCCTCTTTTGCCCAAGGATGCAAGTGCATGGTTTCCCTGAGATTGCCCTTCAGACTATTCCAGATTATTTCTGTTGTGGAGTTCTGATTTTTAAAGATGCGTCTATATATATATATATAAACCATTTCTATATCTACTTATATTTCTATATCTACTTATATTCAATGTACATGGAAAGTGACTTAAATTTATATCAAGCTTAGAGCAAGGTTAAGAAACTAGAATAATAATATAAAAAAGTTTATATTTTCAATTTTTAGTGTGAGGAAGTTGTTATTTGGCTTATTTCAATATCAAACTTAAATATAAGTAGATATAGAAATGGTTTATATATATATATATAATAGATAGATAGATAGATATATATAAAAAAACCATTTCTATATCTACTTATATTTAAGTTTGATATTGAAATAAGCCAAATAACAACTTCCTCACACTAAAAAGTGAAAATATAAACTTTTTTATATTATTATTCTAGTTTCTTAACCTTGCTCTAAGCTTGATATAAATTTAAGTCACTTTCCATGTACATTGAAATATTTTGTTTATCGTAGAAGAAGAGTGAAATAATTTTACCACATCTCCTTCATACGAGGTTATAATACTTTTATCCACATTATTTTTGTAGTTTAGACATTATTTTTTTTAAAGGATGTGTGAAGGATTGTCCAATAATACTCTAAGTGTACAATAGATAAAATTGATATAAAAATAAATTTTCAAAATGAAAATTATATTATATTATTTATAATCAATAATTCTTTTTTTTAAACTAAAGGACACTCGGCCATTCCGATTGAGCTATCCTAATATTGAAATGATTTTTATAATTATTTTTTCAATGTTAACTATCAATGTTATATTTAGTAGATAAAAAAATATAGATCTCATTTATATTACAATGTATAAATTCATTCTCATTACGGCAATTAATAATCAAGATTGACTCTCTAAATATGGCATCTGTACAAAAACATCTTAACCTATCAAGGGTCAAGAGTGATAAAATCTATTGAGGTGCAATCCTATGTTAGAGTACAAGGTATAATCTCTTTGTTCTGAATAAATCAATGATTAAAATGGATCTATATTGGTAATATATATACCATGTGTAACTTTTCATTATTTAAATTTCATTTTTGAATGGGTAAATGGAAATATTGTTTTGAAAGTCACCTTCAATACATGTGAGAATGCACAAGTTAAACTTGTAATTCCAACAAATCTTTTCTAGGATTAAAATTGGATCTATATTGGTAATATATATACCATGTGTAACTTTTCATTATTAAAATTTCATTTTTGAATGGGTAAATGGAAATATTGGTTTCAAAGTCACCTTCAATACATATAAGAATGCACAAGTTAAACTTGTAATTCCAACAAATCTTTTCTAGGTTTTAAACAAAATTGACAAAAAAGATAGATTAAAAATAGCCAAACTATAAAATAAGAAAAGTAATTGAAATGTTTTAAAATGTTTTAACCACCAAAATTTATTTATTTTCAGTTGCTTTATATAATACATACATATATGTATAGTTTAAATTAAAAGATTTTAATTAATATGGGCATTGGAATATTTTATTCATGAATATTGTCCATCTTAAAATGTTTTTACAATATTAATATATTTTCAAAGACATGTCAATATTAGTTAGTGTTTCATTGTGAAATATTTAATTTCTCGCATATATTGATTTTTTAATTATTAATATTAAGAATTAAAGGAATTACACATCTTTCTCATACTAAGTTGAAGAATAAAATTTTCCATAAATTATTTATAAACTTCTCCATCAATTATTTATGCTAGGAAGTCACGTAAAAAATGATCAAGCTTGCCAAACATACTATTGGACCATCATATATATATTGAAAGATTAACAAAACAATTTGTGCAGTATTTTTTAATAATCAACTCAAGGCACACTTTTGGCATACACCAAGTTAGTATCTAGTTTAGTGATGTAATAGAATCGTTTTATGGGTAAACTAAAAACATGAAAGAATGAACATGATGACTTGGTGGAGATGATGCAAGGGGAGTAGCGAATATAGGTATACAGAGTTTCCATGGATGAATGTTTCATTAACCATGTACGAGAAGGGGTTTCCTATAGAAGTAATAAATACAGGAGTTGGTTAGTGGTGTACTCGAGTGAATGCCTACTCTTTTATATGGACTTCGACAATGTCTATGATTTATAGGTACAACAAGAAGATCGAGCATGAAGAATGAACAAGACCAAATATTAGGGATGAACAATTAAAAAAACAAAGATGGAAAAAGAGATTTATTTAATGAAAATTTCTCATGAAAATGGAATGTGAAGTAACAATTCCTATTTGTAAAGTTTGATGGATAATATGATGAATGATGTAATAATGTAGGCCCATTCTAGAAGTCTACAAAGAATGACATATAGATAAAAATGAATGAAAATAAGGATGAATATTTATTGAGAGAATCATGGAGATAGTGTGGACATATCATAAGAGATAGTTAGGGTGTATTAGATGAGATTGTTGAGGAAATAGCTAAAACTATGAATTAGTCATTGTTGCCACCTACAATTATATAAATAGACTTTTGTGGACTAAATATAACATACAAGATAATTATTAATTAATATAGTTTCTTAGTAAGTATGCTCTTAGTCATTATTATAATTATATAAATGGACATTTTATACACTAAATATGTTGGAGAATGATTTAATTAATATAATTTCTTGTGAGGTATGCTCTTAGTGTCCTTGCTGTGTGTGTACTTTTTCTGCTACATTTTCTAATTACATCATTTTGGTATTAATGCTATTATCTAGTGTCAATTTCAGAATTGTAACTCTTTTATAAAGAGAGAATTTGTTGCTGGGATCATTTTTTGTTGTTGCCAAATGCTTTCAACCTGATTAAATTATTCTTGATATAGGCATTCTGATTACTATAGGGAAAGGGTTCCCGGATAGTGACTGGTAAATATTTCTAGAGGAAATACCTTGGAAACGTCAAGTTTATCACCTGTGAGTGGGGGAATGACGAGGAGAGAATGCAAGAAAAAATATGGTTTTAATCTTGTTCAATTCAGGGTCTTTCTATGTTAGATCCCTATACTACTAGTGTAGCCCCTTACTGTTATTAGTGCACTCCCCTTATTATATTGTTGTGCCCATGTAATCCCCATATTATTATTATTATGCCCCATGGAAGCCCACTATTGTTATTGTTGTGCACTTATAATATTATTTTTATGTCAGCTTTGATTATATTGTGACCCCTTAGACTCCTATATATAGAAATGAGGTATTTTCATTTGTATCATCCAAGAATTGTTCAGTTATGTAATGTAATGGAGGTTTCCCCCTTGAAAAGGTTTATTTTGAAGTCGTTGATCTATCCCTTTCTCTATTTTGTGAGCTGGTTTCATAACATTTGGTATCAGAGCATTGGATTCTAGGGTTTTGCTACTTCAAACAGGACAATGTGGAATTTTCACTATAACTTTGTTTCTACAAAGTTTCAGAAGCTAAAATTAAAACCCATTTGAGCCGAAACCTTCACGAACTGTGTGCTTGAATTTCAAGTCATGGCGCGCTATAGTTTTGGGGATATTATCTAAGGAAGTTAAGGTTTTTACAGGTTCATGAATTCCATCTCAAACAAGTGACCTTGGGAAAATCGTCATAACATTCTCTCTAAACATCGGATTCAAATTTCGTTAAAATTTTCAAAGTTGAAAGTTGAAACAGTGACACGTGGCACTTCGTACAAGTTTTCTCCACTAAAAACGTATATAATCAGGCGATCTTGGGATATTGAGAATAACTCTTTCTTGGAAAGTCGAATTTCGATTATACTTGGGGCGTTGGAAATAGAAATCAGAGGGATACCATAGGAATATATTTGAGAACTTCAAGATCATACATTACAGAGCTATAGTCATTTAAATATTGAGCTCCTAAAATAAAGAGAAACGATGACTCGAATCTATAAAATAGAAACACCTAGTAAAAAAAATTGGGGCTTATTTGAAGAATGCAATATAAGCTGAAATAAAGAGTTTTATCTATGCCATGGAAGCTAATGTCAATCGTATGGAAGTATTTTTTAATAAAGTCATGAACGATTTAAAGAAAATCATGGAACGTTTGAAGGAAGGTGGGACAAAGCTGCTACAAGAAAGGCCTCCTAATCACAAAAAGGTAGTAGAAGAAACTCATGATGAGAAAAAAAGAAATGTTAATCATGATTTCATAGAACCTAATGTTGGATTGAATACCCACCATATTCCAAATATCGATATGAGTAAGTTTGATGGCAAGGATCTTGTAACATGGATACTATAGATGGAGAAATATTTTTATCTCTATAATGTGCAAACCACATAGAAGGTGCGCATTGCAACTTTATATTTAGAACCCATTTAGTTTGCATGGTATTGATCGCTTTACTCTCGTAAAAAAATGGTTAGTTGGTCCATTTTTATGGAGGAAATGATAACACATTATGAGGATACAAAGAGCAACACCATCTTTAGCCAATTGATAATTCCAAAAAAAAAAGGTTCAATGGCAGTGCACATTGAGGACTTCCAAAAATTGGATACTAGGGTAACTAGTATTCCAGAGGAGCATAAGATTGATGTGTTCATAGGGACTTTACAATATAACATCCAACATGAGGTTGTCCTTTGGAAACCTAATTCATTGGAGAAGGCATTCAGAGTGGTAAGAAAAGTTGAAAGGAAAATTATGGTAACAAGGAAGTCTACCACTCATCACTATAAAGATGGAAGTGTTGTTTCTTCTAGTCTTCCACAACCTACAAGGTTGACACCACAACAATTGGAATAAAAAATATAAAAAGGGCTTTGTTACAGTTGTGATAGAAAATACACTCAATGTCATAAGTGTGCTGAGAAGAAATTAATTTACATAGATTGGGAAGAGTAGGAAAAAAAGGAACTAGAAATGTCAAAAGAGGAGGATATACACAAGGAGCCGACCCCAAAGAAAGAGAAATGAATCCGACCATATATTGTATTGCATTGACAGAAATTACCATTCCTCAAACTCTTAAGATAGATGGACAAACAGATATAGTGAGAAAATGTTTGGAAGAATAATTTCGTTGTTTTTTATCTGATAAGCAAACGCAATGGGTCAAGTAATTACTTATGGTTGAAGGGTAGTACAATTCTTCAGAGAAAATGACCACATTTATGGCACTTTATGGATATCATACACAATCCATCACATCATCCTTAAGATAAAATTCTAAGGTTCAAGCAATGGAAGATCACATCAAACAAGCTAATAAGGATAATAAATTATCACCAAATTACTACGGTCCTTACAAGGCATTACAAAATATTGGTACTATGGAATACAAATTAGAGCTTCCTATCTCTTCCCAAGTGCACCCAGTTTTCCATGTTTCATGCTTAAAGAATGTTATAGGTGACAAGCTCCCAGTATAAACAATATTGCCAGAACTTGATGAAGAAGGAAAAATCATAATGGAACCTGAATCAGTCATGGAAACAAGAACCCGACAGCTATAGAATCGATCAATTTCAGAGTATCTTATCAAGTGGAGGAACTTACTCGCTGAATATTTCACATGGGAGGATGAGAATTTTATACAGAAGCATCTAAAACTACTCAATCATTGAGGAAAACACTTTCTAAAGGAGAGGAACATGTTAGGTCCCTATACTACTAGTGTAACCCCTTATTCTTATTAGTGCAACCCCCTTATTGTATTGTAGTGCCCATGTAGTCCCCATATCGTTATTATTGTGCCCCATAGAAGCCCACTATTGTTATTGTTGTGCTCTTGGAATATTATTGTTATGTCAGCTCTAATTATATTGTGAGCTCTTAGACTCCTATATGCAGAAGGAGGTCTTATCATTTGTACCATTCGAGAATTTTTCATTTGTGTAATGTAATGGAGTTTCCCACTTGAAGAGGCTTATTTTGAAGTCATTAATCTATCTCTTTCTCTATTTTGTGAGTTGGTTTCATAACATTCTATGCATTGTTAAATGTGACCTTTTGTGATGTCAAATCATAATAGGTGTGATAAAACCCCAGTTTCTCAACGTAAGAAATTAATACAATAGAGGATTAAGGAGCATGAATAGATATATTTCAGTTATGAGGTTGTGTTTGCAAAATCTATGATGATATGGCCTTCTCATTGGAATGCCTATTTGAAGATGAAGGGTGAATGAGGGAATTAGTTTCTGATCTTAAATTCCCTCACGTGATTTTATTTTTGGCTAAGTCGTGTTTGTTATATTTTCTAGAATTGTGTGCAAAAATATGATCAAATATGAAGAATTAGATAAGGAAATGCATTCACAAATGGTTGAGGAGCTCACTTGATCGAAACTTGTAGTTGGTGATGTGGTTAGAGATTGTAATCATTCAAAGGTTCATTGTGTGATGGTGGGCAATGACATGAGAGAGCGAAAGAGACTGAAGCGACATTAAAGACAGTAGCAGTGCAAGGCTACCAAATTTTATCCAACTAGAATAGGTCCCTTTTATAGTTGGAGCAATTTCCATCTTGAATATATTAACTAATCATATTTCCGAACTTAGGCTCCATAATAGATTAATCATAGAGCAAAGACATGTCCAAATCTCTTGGTATCAAGTCTTGTTTAGAAGTTCTATACCATACTTTCCTTCTAACAGTGAGGTTTCAAAGAAAATTTCCTACATCATACTTAAGCATTCTAGTATCAAGGGGTGCCATCAAAAAATTTCCATGCTAGTAAAAAAATATGGTGTGTGCAAGTGAAAATTTCCAGTATCCAGTGTTTTAGTGCCATCAAATAACGGGAGTTCACAAAAAATGGTAAATGTCAATCGACAGTCCATCTTGGAGGAATTCATAGTAGAAGCCATTTTTCAATTAATTAGTAGTTTGGTGTTCAATTGTTTTTATCTAATGCACTTGGTAAGAGAGATATTGTCGTCAAGTAATAGCACATCATACCTCGATAAAGGCATACCATAATTTTTTGTATGTGATATTTAGATATTCTGGTGTGTTTTATCTCTGCTGGCATTGAGTAATGGGGATATGTCTATCAATTTGTGCTCCATCTCATTGGGACAAAACCAAAGAGGCAATTTATTAAAACTTTGGCATTCTAAATTTTATCTATCTTGGTAAGGTCTTAAACATAATGCTTGGTGGTAGAAGTGAATCAGAGCTCAACCAACTAACTATTGTAGAAAAGTAATATGACAAAAACCAAAATAAATTGGAACATAAAGGTATTGTCCATACACAATTTTAGACCTACTCAAAGTCAATTTGTATCTACTACAATGATGTTGTTCTCTTCTTCGTGATTGGAAAATAACTTTGTGGTGCATTTCAAGAGCTCCAATATATCTCATAAAAACCTACAACAACTTTCGAAAGACCCATTCATTGGAGTGACATGGAAACAGCTATTGCTTTAGTGTATCGCATTACATGTGACCCCTCATCATAGATCAGTGATATTTATATATTTCTTGATATCTTAAATATTTCAGTGGATATTTTATATATGTGTTTAGATATTTCAACAAGGATATGCACATGAAGTCTTTCATGGACATTGGTGATAGTGACATCTAGAAGACCAATACAATTTGAAATAGTATGAAGATAATATAATATAAAAAGTTAGTTTACTCTCCACAAGAAGAAAGAGACCATAGAAAAAGGAGAAGATAAATGTGTAGCTTGAAGGCTATATTCCCATCGAACATAATGTTTCAAATAAATGGCGGTAGAATATTCCATTTGGAAGAGAGTGCTTAAGGGGTCCCTAGTAACCTTCCTGAGAGTTTCATAGAGTTTGGCTATCAAGAAACCGCTTTCGTGATCTTCTATAGGAAGTCTACAGGGGTTCTACAGGATGTTCTGGAATTTCTACAAGATGTCTGTAATTTTCTACAGGATGTTCAGAAATGGGATTTTGGAAGATTGATGGAGGGAGAAAGGTGAAGGATGGGGTATGGAGGTGAGATAAGGGTGTAAGGAGGTCTAGGGCTTGGTGGATGGAGTTGAGGAGTGGCGAGGATGGTTGGATTTGTTCAAGGAGGGATAGAACAATGTTGCACAAAAATATGAGAATTGGGGCGAAGTGAGCGATTGTGGTAAGTGTAAGGCAAGGATTCTAATTAGAGGATGAAGCAAGTGGGATTGATGGAGAATGGGAAGATAAAGAAGGATAACAGGTGCTCTGTAAGTTGTTTTTCAGACGAAACAAACAAGGACTTGGAAAATCAAAGACCTAGCTAAGTTAGTCTATTCTGACCTAGATAACGGCAATGGAAATGAACATAAGTCTATTTGCAGCGAAATCAAGTGAAATAACTATGAAACTAAGCAATCATAAACCTAAGCATGCAACCAAAACTGATATCAAGTTTGGCAACTAAGAATCTAACATTACTAATTGCATGGTGAAGCAAAGATAGTGTTTTTGGTGGCAGCAAGGTCACCTTGGTCCCAGCGCATGATTCCACTGAGGGAGAGGTGAGATCCAAAGTGCTTGATGGCCTTTTTCTGAAGATATTCTCTGTTATTAACCTATCAAATCAATCTGAACATGAAAAACCTTTAACCATCAAAAGCAACCTAAATAACAAAACGAGATTTAAATCTAAATAGCAGATTTTATTCTATGAATGGAGCAAAGACACAAAAAAGTAAGCAAAGGAGGTACTGGGAACTTGAGATGGGCCCAACCCCAAGAGCTACAATATTGCAGCAATAATGCTACAACTCCTGGGACTCCCTTCTTTAATTTTGTCAACCTGGTAGTTCGTAACAAACTTGGAAGCGACGGTGCTGTATGCACAAGTACTAGCTCTTGTCACAGTTGTCACTTGGTCAGCTGGCACAAGTCCACTAGGGGCTTAAGACAACTTCTATGAGCTTTGAGAAGAAGTTTTTTAACTGATGGATGAAAGCTAACTCAAAGGAAGCTAATCTACTTGTAGAAAGAAACTGAAATCTGAAAGGAAATGCAAACCCTAGCAAACCCTAATTCTACGAGCTAGCCCTACTGATGCAAAAAAGAGGATGCAAGCTACTGAAAGAGATGCCATTGACTTCTAGGAAGGTAAAGTGCATGTGTCTAAGTTATCACTATCTGAAGAAAACATCTTTTCGTATTTTTGAATAAGTTGTCAGAATTATCATGCATGTGCTTTCACTATTTTTGACTGTGTAGAGGTGGATCGGCGAGAGAAAATGCTTGCAGGAGGTTGGGAAGGTTCAGAGAGGGCCTAAGGGGTCCCTAGCACCCTTCTAGGGAGTTCCATAGAGTTTGGCTATCAAGAAACCACTTTGTGAGCTTCTACAGGAAGTCTGCAGGGGTTCTACAGGATGTTCTGGAATTTCTATAGGATGTCCATAATTTTCTACAGGATGTTCAGAAATGGGATTTTGGAGGATGGATGGAGGGAGAAAGATGAAGGAGTGGGTATGGAGGTGAGATAATGGTGTGAGGATGTCTAGGACTTGGGGAATGGAGCTGAAGAGTGGCGAGGATGGTTGGATTTGTTCAAGGCGGAGTGGAGCAATGTTGCACAAAAATATGGGAATTAGGGCAAAGTGAGCAAATGGTAAACGTGAGGCAAGAATCTAGGTTGGAGGATGGAGAAGATGGGATTGATGGAGTACAAGAGGATGGAGAGGTATTATAGGCTCTCTGCAAGTTATTTTTCGAATTTGACAAATGAAGACTTGGAAAATCAATAACCTAATTACTTTGACCTAATCTGACCTAGATAACAGCAAAGGAAATGAACATAAGTCTATTTGCAGTGAAATAATATGAAGTAACTATGCAACTAAGCAATCATGAACCTAAGAATGCAACCACAACTGATATCAACTTCGGTAAATGAAAATCTAACACTAATAATTGCATAATGAAGCAGAAACAATGTTTTTGGTGGCAGTAAGGACACCTTGGTCTCAGCTCCTGGTCCCACTGAGGGAGAGGTGAGATCAGAGGTGCTTGATAGCCTTTTTCAGAAGATGTTCTTTTTTATTAACCTATCAAATCAATCTTAACATGAAAATCCTTTTTAATCATCAAAAGCAACCTAAATAACAAAACAAGATTTAAATCTAAATAACAAATTTTATTCTAAGAATGCAACAATGACACATAAAAGTAAACAAAGGAGGTACTGGGCACTTGAGATAGGCCCGACCCCAAGAGATACAGCCCCCTAAGAGAGATTAGAGTTGGTGCAAAGCTGGATTCATCTTTATTAATCAAAAGAATAAGTACATTCCAAAAACTATCCATAAGAAAAAAACTTGAAAATGTGCTGAAATGCAGAGCTAACCGACTACATAAAGAATGACTAAAATCGAACTACAGACTAGCTAACTTCTGCCTACAAAATGACTAACTGAAATGAGGCACTAAGCCTTCTTATTTATACAAATTGAGGACCCCAATAGCCCTCCTAAACTTTAGGAACTCGGGTGCCAAAACTTGTAGTTAACAGCAACTTTACTAGCCCTTGCTCGGCTACCCTTGTGGTAATTAATTTGGTGGCCCTTGAACTTCGAGCTGATGGTGGAGAATTTGAGGTAAGGGCCCATAAATGAAGGGGACACCTTCCTACAAATCCTCTCCACGAATTTGGCTACCAAGTGCTCATTTAAACCTTTGATTTTGTCTCCAAATTGACCAAAAACACTGCATAAAGCACACATTAGACTTGTTGGCATAATGACTAACTCAATTCACTCTATTAGAATAAATATAATAAAAAACATGCAATAAACTAATGAGAATGGTGGATTAAGTCGAATTAGGAGGCTGAATGAGCCCATATAATTATACATTTTTGGGGCTCATCATCACCCCCCTACTGAAAGTGTTGCTCATCCTCTGAGCAACTAATCTATCCCTTCATCTTTGATGGCCCTGGTGGCCTCTTTGTCATGCCAAGCTTCTGAAGTGATGTCCTCTTCTTGGTCACGAAACCATGCTTTTCTCCCTACTGTTTCCCACTGCCTGTGCTCCTTTTCTTGTAGCAGTTTTGTTAGTACCTCAACCTCAATCGGTAGCTTGTCCTCTCTTTGCTGTTCATCAGATGTTTCCTTGTCTTTCCTTCTTCTTGTGATTGTTTGGCCACCTTTTCCTCTCTGTTCTTGCCTTGCCTGAATGTCTTGCGTTTCTTCATCATTGCTCTTCTCATCTTTTTCAATGTGTTCTTCTTCCTTGCCATCCTTTATTTTTCTTCAGCACCTCCACTAACTCATCGACATTAGTTCTTTGAGTATCTAGCCTTGTCCTCCCCCTCTCGCTTTTATTTGGCTCCTTGTATTTCTCTTGATCATGTAAAAGATCCCACCTGTTCATTGTATGACTGTACTATGACAAGACACAAACTTACTATTCCTTGTCGATTAATTACATGCCTTGAATGGTTCAATCCTACGACTGATTTCCACCTTACACTTATTTCATCTCATTAGTCTTATGGTCAATTTTAAATTGCAACAATGTTTGCTAAACCTTCATTTGTACAAATTTGGGCACCTTCAATTAATCCTTCTAGCTGTAGCCAGTTGTCAGCTGCCAAGCCTGATCCGTCACAGTAAACAAATTTTGCATTCCCAGCCTGATCGCTTTTAGAGGCACTCTCAAAGTATTGTTTCCCTATTCTTGATTTGGACAGTTCCAAACTAGCTTGGATCTGTGACAGAATCTTCATGTCTCTCCTTTGATGTGAGACTCTAATTCCATTCTCCAAGTCCCCCACCAACTTTAAGATTTCCATCCCTTTACAATCTTGGATCACCTGCATCAAATTCTAATATGACACCTTACTCTATTTTAACAATTATGTTCATGCCTACAAAAGACCCTGACCAAGTTTGTTCTTATGTTCTCTTTTCCAGAAAACCTTCTTAATACCTGCAAAATTCCATGTCCAAGTTTGTTCTTTTGTTCTTTTTTTTTGGTAGAAAGAGATCTCAGGGACATTAAAAATTCTTTAGCTGTCTGGTTATGAAAGGAAGAGTTTTGCTTCTATAGACAGAGGAAAGAGACCAAGTTTCCTTCTCAGGACACATTAAGATCTCGGAATTTTAAAATTTTCACCGACAGGCTGGCTCTCACAGCTGCATATGCCTTCCTTATAAGAGAATTTTAGAAACTGGAAATGTGGAGAAGAATTTTGATGGAAAAAAACTGAGAAATTTGGTGCAACATACGGTCAAACTGATGTTTCCAACTTACAGGCAGACTTATCTCTAACTCTCCAATTCAAGACAGTTCAATTCACCACCTTTTCGAAACATATCATGCATGGAAGAGCGTTTTCGAGCCTACCTCTCTCAGAACTCCAAATTCGACGAAAAAAAGTCTAGGCTTCCCTGCTTCTGAAAGCTGTGCCGTACTTCCTATAAAACTTCTTCCTGTAGAACACCAATAAGCAGGAGGGT
Source organism: Pinus taeda (assembly GCA_000404065.3). Classification (NCBI taxonomy): domain Eukaryota; kingdom Viridiplantae; phylum Streptophyta; class Pinopsida; order Pinales; family Pinaceae; genus Pinus; species Pinus taeda. Next base: position 221,148 of record APFE030556410.1, on the reverse strand, counting down.
TTAAAAAGTGGCCTAGAAAGCTTGGTTTGCAACTATGGAGGTGGTATGGAGCTTGTTGCATCTGCAGGGATGATGATAAACTGTAAACAACAAAGGTGAGAGTTCGATTGGTTGTTTTATGGATATTTCCATTGATGGAGGGTGAGCTGGCCAACTGCAGGTTGGCCCCATGCAGACTGTTGATCCCCACTGCAGTGTTATTATTAACTGTTCGTTCTCTACCTGTAATCACGTCCATCAATCATGCTGAAGTTTAAACAATCACCACTACCTATTTCCATGTTTTCTCTTGAGATGGCTAAGCACACGTGTTGTATTCACCCACCGAGCACTGTGTGAACTGGATGAGGGTGGCTAGTTAGGTGGCCACCAATTTTTTTAACCACAACCATCTCATTGCTCATGCAGTTTTCAAATTACATTCATGCAATCAGAGGAATGAATTTAGTCACGTACCTAGAAGTTGAACATCGTTGTTGTGATGTACTGTGGCCTTTCCTTCTGCTGCATGCATTTGTTTCTGTGGTTGCATGCTGGCTTGGTTGTTGATTCATAGCTATTTTCTTGTGCAGGTGTCTTCTGGTTGGATCCAAGCTAGAGGAATTTGTTTCCACGTTCAGACTTGCACCCTCAAGCTGTTGATGTTGAATTTTTACAAGATAGCGACTTATTTTCTCCATAGCTCCCAAACGATAGACTGGATAGATCTGAAACTTTTTGAAGATGTTTCTATCATCATTATACACCTCCCATACCAAAATTATGGTCAAAGGATGCACGGATATCGAGAAAAACTGAAAATGTTTGAAGATTATAGAGGTCAATTTCTCGGAAACCGTGCATTAGAATTGGTTGAAACTGCTTGGGTAGGTTACTATCACCCATATGCATCTCCCCGTGAAATAGGTTTTGAAACGGATGCATGGATATGGAGAAAATGCAAAAATGGTTGAAGGTAATGGAGGCTGATTTCTTGGAAACCATGCATCGGAATTGGCTGAAACTACTTAGGCATGTTGCCATCATCCCTCTATAATTCTCCATAAAACAGTTTCGTAAATGCATGCACAATTTTCATGTGAGGGGAAAAACAAATTTATGTTCTATGTATTTTTGCTTCAAAGCATTCTACAGGTTTTTTGCATGGTAAGAAAAATGACCTTGCGCTATAATGCAGGCATGGATATGATGGAGGAGGAGTTTGAATATTACAGGAGGACGTATGAACCCGTGACGGAGCTTCCATGTTCACCAAACTGGTTTTTAAAATCCATTTCCAGCCTTTTGTAATTTCTACAGGAACTTCTTGTAGAAAACACAGTTTTCATAAAAGAAGTACAATGAGGTGGAAAAAAATGATGGAGAAAGGTGAGGGATGGAAAAAGTGGTCGTTGTAGGCCTAACAAACTAATTCCAAGCTTCAGATTCCCCTCCAAAATTCAATTTGCCTCGCCCAAAGTTTCTACAGGATGTTTCCTGTAGAAATACAAAACTTCCTGTAGAAAGCCCAGAACTTCCTGTAGAAGGTGGAATCTCAACCTGAATGTGATCAAATCCTAGGAAAGGCAAGTGGCCATGGAGGGAGTGTCTATAGCGATGTCCTGTAGCCTAGTACGAACCCCCATCCTCGTTTTGCGCAACCCTCCTTACCTGCAATGTATTCCCTACAACCTGCAATTATTTTACAAAGATTGGGCCTGTTTTCTCTTTTTTCTTTTTTCTTTTTTTTTTGAAAACAACTAGGGCACCTCATGGAGGTTTTCACCCTAATTGCATGCCCTGGGCGCCTCTAAGGGAGGTTTTCACCCATGGATCTTATTCTCTTTTCTCTTTTTTCCTTTTTCTTTCTTTTTTCTTGTTTTTTCCAACCCATTGACTGCCCCATGGAGTTTTTCAATCAATGAGCTAATCTAAGGTGCCTCCGAGGAGGTTTTCACCTTATATTTTTATTTTATTCTCATTTTCATTTTTTCTATTTTTTTCTCTTCTTTTTTTTCTCCTTTTTTTTTTTTTTACCCTACCGTACTTGAAAAACAAAATCATTTTCAAGTATAAGAATACTTCCAATTGAGCCAAGTGCACATCGAGATTAGAGACAAAATGATGTGGAGGCTTGAAATGCTTGCTTTGACAGCTATCTGGATTTCAGAGACCAAATGATTTGACTTTGAAGGGATCAAACATAGCTGAAGAAGAGAGTACTACTGCAACTTAGTGACTATCTGAAACCATATCTCAATATAGCTCTAATATCCTTGGTCCTTTTGCTGATCTGGATCATTCTCCATATCTTCTTCTATCATGACCCTCACATATTCCTCTTTTTGCTGAGTTTTCTCTTGAATACATAGAGGATTTGATGGTAACCATGAGGGAGTTCTCTCGATCTATGATTCTGATGTCTTCTCTTCATCAAGTGCAGCCCGCAGTTCTTTGATCTCCTCTTTTGAACCTTATTTTGCTGGATGTGGTCCTTCAATGCTTTCAAGATAATCTCTTTTTTTCAATACTCTTCCTGAGCTATGGTGAAGATCATTGAGCTCAAGAGGAGTCATTTGGACATATTGTGCCTCAGCTTTGCAATTGAGTTGAGCTACTCCAATGTGCGGGTTTGGAAATGGTGGTATGGGTAGTTGAGTGGGGGTGTATATTTGAGATGGATGTGGATGGGGTTGTGGTTGGACAGGTGGTGGAGGCAAAGGAGTGGGAGGAGTGTTGTACTTGGGCCCACCATTCTCTTTGGTTCCGTTGCAAGGGAAGTGTCAGAGTATTGGTGATTGCTGCTTTTCTTCTATTTTCTACTACAACCTTCTTCTAAGTAGTTTATTTCATTTCCATTATGCAATTTCATTTCCGCAAAAGTAGAGTAGGGATACCAAGTTGAAAGAGCTATATTAGAAGAATGACATAGTTTTCTTATATGCTTTCCATGTAAGAAAGTGTAAACAAACATGCATAATATAAGGTTCAGGTAAGAAATGTTGAAATTGTAAAAATGAACAACTTCTTTGACTTTTGCCTTAGTCAAATATGTTAATTCAAATTCAATCTCATAGATAATTGGGTTAGATTTCAATTAACATGTGTGGTCTAGCCTATCACTAGTTTATTTTAAGTTAATTCAAGTTAGATGACTTTCAGTGAGTTATGTACTAGTTGATAGCTAAAATTTAGCTATATAGTGGAGTTAAAATCTAGTGTTTGTCACTTAACAAATCTCTAGTTCTAGAATAGGGATAGACTTGACTCCTTGAGTTTAGTTGAGTATTTTGACTTTTGTTAACTCAACTAAATCTTAGTTAACTAGTTTCTGCTAATAAATTTGTATGTCACGCAATTCAATATGCTTATTGAGAATCGATGAAGGCACACATATATTATTAATTGTACAAAGGTTTTTATGGAGAGATTGAGAAGAAAGAAGAGAAAGAGGCTTGAGGATGAAGAAGAGTAATTTATCTTAGGAATTGTGCAAGGAAATTGGAGCAATTCCTAATTTTTATGGGTAGAATTGTGCTAGGAAATAAGAGCTCCCAGAAGGCCTTATTTTCCTAAGTGTTAGGAAAGTCTTGTTGAGAGTTCATTAATATTGCAACAAATTTTTCCTTGAAGCAGATTCTTTGTAATATATCATATTTATTTGCTGATAATACAAGAAGGAGGGTTTTTTTCTAGTTAGGTTCCGTAGATAAATTTTATGTTCTATTTGTGATTGTGTTTCTATTCGTTCATTTATTTTCACTCAATTTTGGTAGAGAAATATATTGTCTTTTACAGATCAGTTTTCTGTCATTAGAAGTTGCAGGATTTCAAGGATTTTCTACATGCTATCAGAGTGGAAAACAATATATAAATCACATTCCTTGACTAGATTCAAAATGCATTGAAGAGGATGTCAGTTGGTGCAAGAACTCTACAAGTGCAAGAATCATGTCATCATATGGTTTTAAAAAGAGCGTGCCCTAGAATGGACCTCAAACTTTTGTGCATGGAAGGACATGATGGAGGATGTGTTAGAGGATAATGGGGTAAATAGAGGGTAGTAAGTAACACAAATTTTGGGGGTATTGTATTCACTACCTTTATATATCTATGTGTGTGTGTGTGTGTGTGTTGTGTGTTTTATGTGTATATCTAATTATATATATTTTATAGTTGTGCTACACCATAGTAATGCTCACCCATCCCTATGGATATAGTGATGCTAGCTTTGGCCACTGATATTGCAATCAATGTTTCTTTCCCATTTGGTGTACCACATAGTTAGGTATGCTGAATTAAAACTATCCCTCTTTGCAAATATTTTCATATGTTTTAGTCTGTAATATAGATTCTTTAGGTTTGAGTATAATTGTAGTGTTCACTTCATGTATTTACAGATTACAGTGACACTAATTGAGGAACGAAGTCCACATGGGGTGAATATATGTTCCCCTTGCTAAGTAGGATGTGTAAAATTAGTTTTTGTTTAATTTTTTTTTCATTGTATTAGTGTTCTTTAATAATTAAAATATTATAAATATGCATACAATTTCCTTTATTTCTTAGTTCTCCATTCTTACTCCTACATGTCATTCAACACCACCCATTGTTCACTAATCCATCATTGATCAGTATTCTCCCAATACCCCAATGCTTGGTATCTAACTTACCTCGATTGGGGAACTTGCATCAGTAGCACAACCCATGGGTTTTGATCATCACTAGCCTTCACTACCTTCGTAATCATTTCCACCCATAGAATTTGCCTCCATTGACCATTTGATAGCATGCCCCAAATTTTGAATATTGGTGTTCCATACCAAATGGTTCCTCTAAATAGCCCCATGAAGTCAACCAAACATTAACCCATGATCACAATTTAGTAAATCAAATAGTAAATGTTCCTTTGAGAAGGTTGTGTAGTTGACCTCTCCACCCACTAGTGAATCTCCATCATTGGGCAAGGAATTCCTAGTTAGACCATTCTTTGATGATCTCTTTCTATATGATGAGTTGAATTTATTCTAGGGTTATTTTATTAAGATACATGTTTTGACCCTTGTAACTATTATAAGGTGGTATAACAAAGACGTTGGGGTTATGGATGAGAATGACACCCTTGTGACTAGTTATATAATCTTTAGTGAGTTTTCTAGAAATATATTATAAATTTTTATTTTATAGCAATGTTACTTGTTGTAGAAAAAAAACTAATAACAATTTTATTTCTTTTTGTAGTGCTTGGAGAGATGGAGCAGGCCCCAAAAGAAGAAAAGTTGATCTCCTTCTTCTAGTAAGAGGAGAATGATAAACTTTTGGGATGGAAATGATGGTGGTGAGCATGGAAGTATTTGTTGTAGAAAAAAATCTAATAATAATTTTATTTCTTTTTGTAGTGCTTGGAGAGATGGAGCAGGCCCCAAAAGAGAAAAAGTTGATCTCCTTCTTCTAGTAAGAGGAGAATGACCAACTTTTGGGATGGAAATGATGGTGGTGAGCATGGAAGTGGTCCAAAAGTGACCAACGAGACCCATTTTGTATATATAAAATCATATGCGATATGATCATATTTGGGCATGAGATTTCATTTGTATATTAGCTTCATTTTCTATATAGGTAACCATATGTCATACTTCATTGTTTAGGCATGGGGTGTCATTTTGTATATTTGAAACACTGTGCGATTTTGTTAAAAATGTATAATTGAGATTATTTGGAGTGTGTGTGTGTGTGTAGATATGTATTTATGTCATGGCACATATTATATGAGTCAATTTTTTGTTTTATTTGATGTTGAATTGTTATATTTCTAGGTTGGATTTCCATCTATGTGGTGATGATGCAATATTTCCTGTGGTGAAGTGGGCACTCTGACATGTTCTATTGTTGAGGTTGTTTGGATTTAGTTTTCAAAGACATGTCAATTAGGCATATTCATAGTGATACATTTAGTTGATGATCCCAAACAAATTGCAACAAGTTTTATCCCTTAGGGCACATTTCTCCAACCCTATACCAAATTTGAAAATTATTTTATTAAATAATTTATGCAATATAAATATTCTTTCATTTTGATTTCTATATTATATAACTTAATAATTTCAACCTAATGTTATATAAAACCCATATGAATGATCAATATTGGAAATTATTTAGTCTTGAAGACCATGTAAGAAGAAAAATGAAATTTTCAATCACACAATTTTGGATAACAAGATACTTTGTACATATATAGATGAAATGAAATACATATCAAAAAATTTATTAGAAAATTGATAAAATATCTATCTCCCTAAAGCCTATAAAGGTAAAATCATGAAAACCCTAGCCACCATCATAGATTCATAACAAACTAGCATCAACACTGGAAAATTCTCCCTTTGCCACAACAAAATTTTAATACATATGCTCTTGACACTAGAATTTCTTTATTCCATTGGATCTATCAATCCTAGCCATGTTGCATCACATGAGTGCATGGAAAGAAAACTCTATTACTAGTACCCATATATACTTATCCATCCTAATGTTTTTATATTCAAATCATTATCTTTCCACTCTTAAAATCAACATAAAAAACAATACCTCCTTAGAATATCATGAAATATGTAATAATCAACTAGTTTTCTAATAAATGCACCACACCATGCTCAATACCCATTAGTTTCTTCTCATCATTATCTTACCCTAGCATCACTTTGGATAAGAAAAGTGTTTTAAAATCCTTCAAGTATTTAGATCCATTGTGCATTTCTTCTACTAGGTTATAAAATCTTATAGTACAATAATATACATCATAGGCATCATCCTAAATTACATAAAATCCATGGTCTTCTTGAGGATATGCATACATAGCGTAAACCATAACACCATATGAGAAAAGCTAGAGTTCAACAAAAATAAATCTGTCCATGAAACATATAAAACATTTATCTATGCCCTTTTCTTATTTTAGGGTTTTCTCATGCACCCTAATTTCATACTAATAGGGTTCCTTCATGATCCTAACATATTTGTCCCTACAATACTTCTCTAATACAATGAAATGAATCGAGTACAATGATAACATAATATACGAAAACTACATCCTCCCTTATAGATGCAATAAGTGAGGGAATATAGCATAATAAGGACATAATTCCATACAGACGAAACAACCTACAAGTATAATCCTCCTTGGGATCAACACCCATCCTCTAAGGTGGTGCACTCTTTAACAAGATGCCAGTCAAATGTTTTCTCTTCCATGGTTTACTATCCAAGTGTTCTCATGTAAAATGATTCTCCTCTAAATATGTGCCACACGTCCCCATTGTTATTCTTCATTTGGTTAATAGCTTTAGAATCACACTTGAACATGTTAAGATGCACCCCATTGTATTGAGAAGCTAAATTATTTTACTATATGCTTGCATTTTCACATTGCATTTCCTTTTTACAACGTAAAATTATGTTTTCATGCACTTATTATATTTCCAATATCTTCCCAATTACATTTTAAGTGAAATCCCCAGGGTTGGAGATATGGGCTATTACATTTGTCATATCTCTTCTCTAATAGTTGATGCCTTATTATTATTTCTCAAATATCATGATTAGTGTATAATAATAAATCACTTGATAAGAAGTTACAAAAATTTACACCATTTTATGGATTTCAAATAAGGAACTTCTTGTTGTTATCTTATGTGTGTAACAAAATTTTCACTTTTTATTAGTGGTATTTATACTATATAAGATTTTCACTTGGGTACATAGACATTCCTACCCATGCAAGGTTTCATCTACAATCCACTCCTATGTCATATTCATGCATGACCAATGTAATTATGATACCATACTATTCAACTACTATTGTAATGTCATGGAATGTCCCTTGAGCCACTTTCACCCTAACCTAGATATGGGACCTCATTGGGATGTCTAGTACCTAGGTAGGTTCCTTAGTCACCCTTTTCCATTTGTGTCTAATATTTGGCACCTTTTCTCCATCTTTATAAAATAAAGCCAATAAATGTTTATAACTAATACTCTCCAAAGTGTTATGAAAAATCCACTCCCTTGTGAAAAAATTTCATTGGCATTTATTAATGAAAACCCTCACTCAAAATATCCTTAATAAATCATTTTTTCACCTATGAAATCCTAGAAGGTAGTTTCCCATACATGTAACCCAATTCCAAGGGTGAAACAAAATTGAAAGTTTACCAATCTCAGTCACATTCTCTATCTTATGGCCATTTTCATCTCACATGCTTAATCCATTCATGAATATATTTTGATTTTTTTCCACAGGTATACAAATCAATTCAAATAGAAAAACCAACTTCTTGATATTTAAAATTATGTTTCACCAAGGCCCATGTGAGCACACTACTAATGATCACTTGAGTGAGTGTTTTGTAATATCTAGCTCGTTTAAAATTTGCATTGGTCTTTAAACAAAATCATAACTTTGAAGATACTGATCAATCATTTTATAGCCTATCAAATTCTAGGGGAGGCATGCTCCTAGCTATAAATTGGTTTGAAGAATCCAACACAAACAACAATTTTCCTATCCAAGTGACAATATTTATGTTATGTTTAGATGCATCTCATTGGCAAGAGCCATTTAGGGACATATTTGAATTCTGTCCATGGGTATAAAAATCAAACCGACTCGCAAAAATTAATTTCATAATCTTTGGAAACTGTGTTTGAAAAGGTCCATGTGAGCACACTTACTCGGATCACCCAAGTGAGAATTTTGGAAAATACAATCTATTGTGAAAATTTTTTCATTGATATTTATAGGACAAAACCTTGGCTCTGAATATCCTCAAATAAATAATTTTTTGAACTATGAATTCCTAAATAGTGGTTTTACTAGCTATAACTTAGTTTCATGAGTCAAATGGAACCAATGGTGTATTGGTGTGTTTGTTGACTATGAGTCCAAAAAATACCCTCCTTTAAGTTGTGTGTTACCCAAAAGGATCATACAAATGATATGATGATGTTAGTTCTTAAAAAACAACCAGAAAAACATTGAAAGTAATGAAAACAATGCCTGAAAAAAAATAATAAAACTACAATGAATAACACACAAATAAGATTGTGAAGAAAAACAAATGAATAAAGGTTTAGGAAAAGGATCCTCCTTATTGATTGCTAGTGGTGGAATAGTTACAATAGTATCAAAGGGACTTGAGGACAGTTGTTTGAGCAATGTGCTCAAAAACTCTCAACAAGAATTTATCTTTCTCAATCTCTTTGGTAAGTTCTTCCTCTCTTAAAAAAACATAGAAAACTCTCTACAATGATGGAATTATACTCACAATGGTATGCTAGATTTCTTGTGAGCAATTTTGGAAGCACAACAATGCACTACTTCTTCTTTTTTTGGCTCTCTACGAGCTTGTGTTTACAGAAATTTTGGACGCTCCTTGCCTCCTTTGGCTCATCAATGTGGTTGTTTACCTGATAAATGAGACAAGATCTACCATCTTACAATTAAGGCTTCTTGGGGCTTAAGGATTGACTGGTCATCCCATCATGTTAGGATTTGGATTATTTCTTAAGAAATTTCACAGACCGAGGTATTGACTGGGATTTTCATGACCAGCGTGGCTATCAAAGAAAAAATCATGTGGTAGTTAATTTTCGGTAATTGTACACATGCGCGAGTCAATTTTTTAATTGAACCTGAGGAAATATTTTGAATTTTTAGTCTTCATGTTGCTTTCATCTGAGAATGTAACCTTTGTGTGTGTTAATCACTCATTCTGAGTGTCTTATGGTGTACATATTAATGCAGAATTTTATCATGATAACATTTTCCTCATGATGTGTGACGTTAGGAGAAACCATATAGCCAAAATACATCACACTTTTATTGATTTGACTCAGAGTCTTTCTAACTTCTTGTGAGATAGAGAAACTTACTATCGAGATGATTAGGGAATGATCCTTGATTGAGAACCAAAGAAAACCATGCTATGAATAAATGCTAATACAAAAGTGTTTGTATGAGGTGGGCATATCCCATGCTCGTTATGATGCTATGAATAAGTATTAAAATTATAAAAGAAATGGTCCTGTTAAGTCAGCATTGATGTGACTGACATGATGATTGCAGAAGAAGATAACTTGTAGAGTTGAGGCTTCTGTGATCCATATCAAGTTTATGAGATATTTTTCGGCGAAAACCACATGAGAAACGATTTTTCGACGCGTTTCGAACCAACTAGTGTGGTTCATCGTCAGGACAAGTTGAAGAAACAAATCTAGCTTAGCATGTTAAATAGTTAGAGCAGAGCCACCAATGGTTAACTTGACCAACGGCTAATTTTGACATTAGGACCATGGTCAAAATTTTTAAGGAAATTAGTTATATTACGTGTAAATATATATATATATATATATATATTATATATATAATATATATATATATTATATATATATTATATAAAATTTATATAATTGGGTTATTAATAGTTAGTTAAAAGTAATTAAATTAATAATTAATAACATAAGTTATTTAGTAATCAAAAGGAAAGTAAGTTTATATAACAGACCTTTCCTTATAATATAACTCTAAGTTAAATGTATATAAATATTAAATATATTAATGAGTTGTTAGATGAAAGTTAGTTAGAATAATAATAATTAGAATGAGAAATAAAATTAAGTTAACTTTAAAAAACATAAATTAAAATAAATAAATAATAATTCGAAAAAAAAAGAAAAGAAAAAGACAAAAAGAAAATAAAAATAAAAATAAATATAAATAAAATATAATAATAAAAATAAAATAATAAAAATATTATATATATATATATTATATATATAATATATATATAATATTTATATATATATTATATATTAAAAATAAAATAGATAACGAGAAAATTAGTAATAAATAAAAATAATGATAATAATAAAAATTAGTGACCGAAAAATAAATATAAGTTTATAAATAAATAACAAAATAAAATAAGTGGCGAGAAAAATAATATTCAGTAAAAAAAATAAAATTATATATATATAATAAGAGCCAAAAAACGAGGAGGGGGCAGAAAAAATGACTAAGAAGAGAGTGCTGGGATCCAACACCTACTGATTTTCCAGCCATCCTCTCTATTGAGATTGCTTGGCTTCTTTTCAATCTCAAGAGCTTCCCTAAATTTCAACCACATTGGGTTTCCACCGTATATCATGGTGTTCATGTGTGTGGCTTATGTGTGATGATCTGTTCTATTTTACTGCACTTGTTTACTGTTCATATGGTTGATAATGTTCTAATGCACTCATTAAGGATCAACTAACTGAATCATAAGAAGTTGTGGAAGTAGCATATATGAATCTGAATATGGAAATGAAAAAGTTTTATTGATGTGATAATACTGATTCACCCCCCTCTCAGTATTATTTCCAACAGTTCTTAGTTACGCTACCGTACTACAATGGTACCACAAATCTTATAGCGAACATTTTTTCCAAGAAAAATATAAAACTATATTCAGGACCCATAAAACTCCCCAACCATTATTTTGGTCGGCCAAAGATAAATCTAATTCCATGCAAGGATTTGGGGTCTATAAAATTCCTTGTTCATGTGGAAAAATATAATATTGGTCAAATGGGTCGCCCTTTCAAAGCTCATCTCAAAGAACACATAGTTGACACCAACCACAATTGTCTATCAAAGTTTTCCATTGTTGAACACTCATTTAAGTCTAACCATTTAATTTCTTTTGAAAAATAAAATATCCTAGACTTTATTTCATTTTATAACTCTCACATTCTTTTTGAAGCCCTTGAAATCGAGAAGAACCCTGATAATTTTAATAGAGAGGATGGGTATTGGCTTAGCCAATCCTGAAGCTCATCATCCACCAGCTCTCCCATTGATTCCCACCTATTGGAAACTAGGACAATACTACGAGTGGGGTGAATCAGTATTGTCGGAATTTTACCAATTTAAAATCTTTCTTTCACTTGTGCAAGAACACTAGGACAACGTTAAATACTTCAGAAATTAATTTGAATAAACATGATAAGAAACAATATAAAAAATCACATTGAACACAAAAGGAAAAAACAAATTCTTCAAAACTACTCTTCAATTCATTCACAAGGTAAGCTACAACTTGTTCTTACAATTCTTTGGATACAACTAGTAAGAAACTATAACTCCCTAATTTATGAGCTACAACCTAAAATATTTACCAGCACCCACTAGAAGGAGCACCAACACATGATTTGTAAGCTTCAACAGGATTTACACTCACTAGTTCATCTTTCATCCATTTTCATACTATAACCATGAATGCCACTTTTTCCTTCAAAATAAAACAACTTCCTTCTTAATCACCAATCCCTTCACCAATCTTTGGTTACTGAGAAAACCAAAAGCTTCACCTCAGACACAATTCTCCAAAAAACTCTCGTCTTCAACCTACTTACTCTGAGAGCCTACTTATAAATAATTTTGGCTTGATATTTTTAACCTCTTTTCTTTTCTTTAATCGTTGCACGAATCCTTATTTTTTTAATTCATCCAATTTACTCCAGTCTTTTGGACCTGTTCACCATTTTCTTAGTCGTCAACAATCCTTTTCTACAAGTTAAACTAAGAATTTTGCTTATTTTAGCAATTGTTTCCTTTTAACATGTTTGAGCAGAGCTTTGCTACATTTATCTATAGTTAACTTTAGCTTAGCTACCAAATGTGCTACCAAAACTAACAATTCCACAAAGTTTGGCTTACACCCCATTTATCAGGGACCTTTACCTGCTTTACCCCATATAACTGTTTCCTATAACTGTTGGCTTAGCCCTTAGGCTCTTAACTGCTTCTAAAGCCTTCATGTTCTTATTTCTCCTTATAAACATTTGTGTTCTAGTTTTCTGCCATGACATATAACGTGTGCCTGACACTTACCGCATAACCCTTCTATCCTAATGCTTTTAAAACTTTTCCCCTTTGCAAACCATCGGGTTGGATTTAACAGTCCTAGAGGGTCCTTTTGGTGCCTCAAGAGACAGTAGAAATTACTCCCGGGTTGAGTCATATCTAGAACTGCCTTGTCAGCTCGATTCCTCTTGCTCAACACTTCCCTCATGCATTGCTATTTTAGTATTCTATTCTTTTATCACTGACACATCACATGCACCACATGCCAGCCTATGGTTAGTTGAGGTGTCACTCAAAAATGGGCCTTCCTAGTCCCCAGAAACACCAAATTGTTTAGCCATGTGTCCACCTCATACTGGGTTGGTGTTGACATTACCCCTGATGAATCATATGTTGCCACCTATCCTTTTGTCAAAAGAGGAGAGGGAAGATGTCCTAGTCTTTGATTTTGTGTTATTTTTCTTTATAAAAATTCTCGACCTTTTTCTCTGTGGTAGTACTACTGCCACATTTGTCACCCTTCCTCCGTCTCAAAACTGTTTGTCGTTTATGCATCCCTCTCATCATGGTTTTTGGTTTTAGATGGTGGGTGCATCGTCAACCTCCAATGTTGACCTCTAGTTGGTAGTATAGTCAAAACAACTTATTTCATGACCTTTCTTGCCTGCTAACACATAAAAAATTCAACTCTATGAATTCCTCTTGATATATTGGTCGGGGCGCATGTTGCATCAACCACTGCTAGGCTTGCCTGTATTTTAACTCAGGTTTTCATCATCCCTCTTTATTTAATCATGACACTTACCTTTGTGCACCCTTTAAAAACATTCGGGTTGCACGTATCAGGTTGCCTCGACCACGATAGCATCATCTATTGGTGTCATCCCACTCTGGCACTTTAAGAAATCCTTATAACTTCGTTCGGGTAACTCTATTGGGATGTGTTGTAATCATGGGCTCCACATGTGGCCAATCACATTACTTCATACTACTTTTCCATTCACACCATATATGGCTAGTGCTTTTCATGGAAGCTCCTCCATCTATGTCATTGGGTTTGGATGCTTTGCCAAAATTTGCTTCACTCTAAAAGGGTCTCCGAGCCTTTTATCTCTATTTAACTTTGACTTGGGATCATACAACATTGGTTGGCTCTATATCTCAAACTAGGAGACCATTTCCAGAATTCTACAGGTCACTGAAAAATATTTTTCTGAGCTCTTTCCATTCAGGTGGGTCTCATCTGCATTGGAGATGATCTACTACTCTAGGAATCCATCCAAATTCTTTGAACCATTTTCAATCATGTTTCTCCTTGATTCCTCTTCTTATGCTTGTGACATGATCTCCTACGCCCTTCTTCAAAACTTGTGCCACTTATTGCCATCAATGATAACATATTTCCAACATTCTCCCCCTTTGGCATTGATGGAAACACCAAAATAAAACTAAACATCCTTAACAAAAGTTCCTTAGTTGTGATGGAGTTGTCGTTGTTGTTTTTGGAGCACTAACACCTCCCATTCCCTAAGTACCTCTCTTGTTACTTATTTTGTTTGATCACCATGTATCTGTCCATCTATATCTCTATGTATCTATCTTTATATCTCTCCCCTTTGATGTTAATGGAAAAGACACCAACATCCTCCCCCTATCAACATACTCCCATTATCAACAATATTACTAGATGGTGTTGATCCTATGGACCTGGAAGCTTGACCTTGATATGCTTAAAAGATAAAAATTTCCTTTCTTTATCTTGAAGGAAGATATAGTGGGGAGAATCAAGAGTGACAACTCCCAATATTTGCCTCAAATAGTCAGACTATTATGTAGGAAGTTGCTTGGTGAAGATATCAATAACTTTCTCTTTTGTAGTGACATACTATAGCTTCACAATCTGATTAGCAACTTTCTCTCTCGAGAAATGATACTTGATTCAAACATGCTTTGCCTTGGAGTGAACATTAGATTCTTTAACATGTTTACTACACTTGTGTTGTCAAAAATAGTTGGAATAGGTTGACCATAGAGAACTTTTACATCGTGCAAGGTCTGCTTGATCCACAATTGTTGAGTGAAACAATAAGTTGTTGCAATATACTTTTCTTTAGTTGTTGATGAGGAAATGGATGCTTGCTTCTCAATGAACCTTGAAACTAGACATTCTCTGAGAAAAGAAGCACCACCACTTGTGCTTTTTTGATCTTCTACATTGCCTGCCAGATCAACATTAGTATAAAATGTTAATGGAAAATATTTACCTATAGATTATCGCTATCCATAATCCATTATTTCTCTGAGATATCTAAGAATCCTCTCGGCTACTAGTAGATATATTTGTCGTGGGGCTACTTGGAATCTTCCAACTATACCAACAACCTGTTTTATATCTAGTCTTGATGTAGTAAAATATAAGAGGAAGCCAATTACTGATCTATATAAAGTTTGTTCCACTACTGAAGATTCATCCATCTTGCTATGTTTGCAACCTATCACCATTGGAAAGTTGAAAAAAGAGACTTCTTCCATCCTGAATTTCCTAAACACTTATTTGAGATACTTTCTTTCAGAAATGAAGATTCTTTTTGGTGAGTGTACAATTTGCAATTCAATGAATTTCGATAGCTCTCTAAGCATGGACATCTCGAACTCGACCTTTATATCAACTACAAATTCATTGGTCATCAAATTTGAATCACTGGCAAAGATAATGTCACCAACATATACAACCACTGCAATAAATTTTCCATCCTTTTCTTTGACATATAAGTTGTTATCAATTTCAACTCTTTTGAATCCACTCTTGACTAGGTATCAATTTAGCTTGGAATTCAAAGCCCTATGTTCTTTCTTGAGACCATATAAGGCTTTCTTGATTCAGAAAACATAATTTGATTTCTCAGTCATATGAAAACCTTTTGGTTTATCTATGTAAATTTTTTCTTGTAAGTCTCTCTTGAGGAAGGAAAATTTGACATCCATTTGATATGTTTTGAATTTCCTAAAGCAAGCAAATGGAAAAAAATTCTTATTGCTTCTAACCTAGAAATAGAAGTAAACGCTCCATTAAAGTCTAATCCTTCTATTTGAACAAAGCTTTTGCATACTAATCTAGCCTTATTCCTTTCCAGTTCTCCACGATCATTCAATTTATTCTTGAAAAAACACTTTGTGCCAATGGAATTATTATCGTCATGTTTTGGAACAAGCTCCCAAGTATGGTTCTTCTCTGTTTGCTCCAATTTTTCATGCATTTCTTTTAGCCAATGTTAATCTTGATTGGATTTTATAACATCATTTGGTTCCTCCATGAAAACAAAGCAACAAGTTCTTGCACTGGGGGAGTGTTGTGCTATACAACAACCCCCCATTTCATAAAATTTTACTTTCAAACTATAATATGAAATGGGTCCCTTTTAGATTTATAAATAAAATTGGTATCAAATTATCATTCCTCAAAAGGTTCAAAAATAAATAATATATTATAAACCTTTTGAGTGAACATAAACCGGTCTTATAAAAATAAATCAATAATTTTTTTATTATTGCGATAAAGCGATCGCAAGATCGCATATCGCAATAACAAAGGATGCATAACAAAAAGACTCACTAGTTTGCCCCGATGCGACAAGCGTATAACTATCGGATATCGAGAAAGGTAAGAGATCGTAACAAAACGCCCTCTCTCTATGCTCTGATGCGATATCTCTGTCAGCGATCGGGGAATATAACATACATGCAACAAAAGGCTCCCTTCTAAAAACTCCCGATGCGAATTAGCTTTATCGCTATCGGCGATCGGGGATTTCGCAATGACACAAATGTAAATACTTGAGCATTCCTCCGATCTCCAATTGCGATAAAGCTAAGCGCGAATTTCGAAAAGGATTGTAAAGGCTTGGGTATATTATGTTAAATTATTATTAAAAGCCTTTCTATTCTTGATAGTGATTCACTTGTGATCAACCGCCGAAAAATCAAAGCCACACTTAAATGAATTATTCGGCGAATAAATGATATGATGAGCATTTAAATGATTGATAGGTTTAAATGGCCAATTAATGGAGCAGTTATGCCAAAATCTCTTCAGAGATTGTATCCGTGGCAATATTATTTTAATCCTTCATTATTCATTGATTGATATAACTCTTTCATACTTGGTTTGCACCACCTATTCTCTCCATT
This sequence comes from Pinus taeda, assembly GCA_000404065.3. Taxonomy (NCBI): domain Eukaryota; kingdom Viridiplantae; phylum Streptophyta; class Pinopsida; order Pinales; family Pinaceae; genus Pinus; species Pinus taeda. The sequence goes on along the minus strand of APFE030556410.1, from coordinate 204,077 downwards.
ACGTTCATTTTATCTCCTACGCAGAGGTCCTCCGAAGCAGCAAATTTAGGCCAAATGGGGAGGAAATCTAAAAAATTTGGAACAGCTTCAGCTTCTGCAGTAACAGGACAATCTACCACCGATCAGGGACCAAGTATCAAATGATTGATCTCAGACACTACATGTCCTGCTCTCGGAAATACTAGTTGGCAGAGCATCTATAATATAGTTGAAGCCGAAGAGCCTAAAGCAGTATCACTACAAGCTACAGCAGGTTTCAATCGAAAGTCCGAGGCTACCCTAAAGGATTTAACCGATTCTTACTTACACCGGATAGCGGCTCGAGAGAAAATTCTTCCATACACAGATGTAGTAAGGTGGGCAGTTGAGGAAATCCCGATTACAAATAGAACATTTTGCACAGTCGACGGGAGAGTCTTCGGTTCGTTTCAACCCAATGATTTGAGACAAATGTACCATTTTTCGAAGCCACAGAAGAAGTATAACAAAGCATTTCTGGAGAAGTTCAGAGATGAAAATGAAACTAAATCAGCACCTATACAGGAATGGAGACAGAACCCTGCAAGGCACAAGCATGAGTCCTCGGGTAAGTACTCTGTCGATTCATTGTGTTCTCCTTATTGTTACGCTAGGGCAATGATGTGTAGAATTTGGGGGTTGCATGATTCCTCAAAATTCTCAATAGAGATGGTTCCTTTAATGGAAGCAGTGGTCAATAGTGAAATAATGGATTGGGGGAATATATTATCTGATAAGTTAGCAACTTCTATTCTTGAGTTCAGAAATAAAACTCACATTACCAATAGGTCTATTCCTCCATTTTATTATAGTGCCTACATCTTAGATACTCTTTGTTTTAACTCCGAATTTCCTGTGCTGGGGTGGAGATGGACTCCACAGGACCCCATGCTGATTCATATCTATCACCAAAAGTTGTGGAAAGCCCATTATAAAGACCATCTATATCAAGTTTGCAATGGATTTATGTTGCCCATTTACTATGCAAGTTTTGACAAGCCTGCTCCTAAGATTTCCTCACAAGTAGAGATTGACTTAACCGCCTTAGGAAACTGGTTCGGAGAGGATAAATTTACATATATAAGAGTTTTTTGCAGCCATGCCAGGCCTCATGTTCTCCCCTTGTAGATACCCGACAAACTATTGGCTAGAGAAATAGCATATGAGCTTACGTCCATAGGAGCGACCAAGACTCTGAGGAATTCAAAGAAGCAAGTTTGGCCTCCTTTTCCTCTAAGGTGTGGTATTTACACACTACATGACTATAAGCATGCAGAGAAAGAAACAGAAATGATAAATATACTAAATCTCACCACTTTTCCTAATAGACGATTTGATCCAAGGAAAATCGTCTATAATGTACTGGAATAGGGAAAACTCACTAAGTTTGAACATAAAGAAGATGAGTTTGATGGCCTATTTTCTTCGGCGGAGTCATTATTTGAGGTTCAAACACTAGCAAAAATGAGATATCACAACGACGGGTTAGTGGAATTCAACAAACTCAGAGAGCAGAGGTTGCAAACTCTGCCTCTAGATTTACTAGCTACTGCCCCGATGACCAGGGAAAATTTTAAGAACCCCCCCTAAATTTATAAGTATAATAAATGGGCGAATCTCCATGGTATATAGGAAAAATGGAAGGCAATTTTATCAATAA
>APFE030556410.1:166874-192535 GCA_000404065.3 Pinus taeda | reverse complement strand
CTTTACTAAGTGGGTTGAAGCAATTCCTTTAAAGACAACAAACTCTGAAGTAATTATAGAGTTTATAGATCAATTCATCATTACTAGGTTTGGTGTCCCAAATGCTCTTGTTTTCGATAATGCATCTTATTTCTCTGGAAATTCTATGTTTGAGATCGCTATTAAAAGAGGATTTAAATTGAAATATTCTGCAAATTACTATCCTCAGGGTAATGGTTTAGCAAAGTCTACCAATAAAAATCTATTCAAAATTACTAAGCGAACTACTGAGCAGAATCATAAAAACTGGCATAAATCTTTGATATTTGCACTATGGGCTGATAGAATAATGTAGAAGGCTTCCATAGGTACTTCTCCATTCAATCTTGTATATGGGAAAGAAGCAGTTCTACTAACCAATCTATTGCTTCCTTCTCTAGCCCTAGTTCAGTTTATTAAAGAAAGCCCCCCTTCTTCTATTCAACTTAGACATGATCAAATCTTAAAATTAGAAGAAGAAAGAGAAAAGGCCAAAATTACTCATGCAAAACATCAGCAAATCATCAAGTCATCTTTTGATTCAACTTCATCTAGTTCAAAACAATTACAAGTTGGTGATCTAGTTCTGAAATGGGACAAAGCCCATGAGGATAAAGGGAAACACACCAAGTTCCAGAAAATGTGGCTTGGACCATTTCAGATCAATGAGAAGATAGGCCATTCTACGTTCATATTACAAGATCTATCATGAAAGAGGGATTCTCTTCCTGTTAATGGCCTCATCTTAAATAAATTCTTCAATTAAGGAGGTAACCTCTTCTCCTTTTGTAAATATTCAAATTTCATCAGAATTCGTAGTTTTTTAGGATTATTAGTAAATAAAGTTGTAAGATATCTCCCATTGGCCTTTGCTATACTAAAAAAGTTGCTCAAAATAAGTAGTTTTGATATTTACTTTTAAAATAGAAACCTTAAACAAAAGGACAATTTCTAGGAAATTATGTATATTCACATTTTGAAACCCCATTTCATTTTTGTGAAATCTTCTCAAGATTTAGAAGTACTGTAAATCATTTTAATGTTTTCAAAATGGCCACAAAAAGGTTATCAATATCAAAACAGAAACTAATTCAATCTTAGCATCTTCAACTCTTACCCTGTCATCCATACTCTCTTAAGGAGAAGATTGTCCATCCCATTCGTCAAAGTTTATGATTACTCAGAGTGTAATTCTAAAAAAATTGATATAAAAGATAAGGGGTCTTATTACAAGCCTGCTTACCATGATCATTGGGAAATAGTTTAACCGACATTAACAACACTGCATACCAAAACAGGGTAATGGCTTATAATCATAAGACAAGGGGTCTCATCACGAGCCGACTTGTTCGGTTAGATTACAACCAGTGAATGCCATTGTCAACCAGTTGGCCACCAAACCAGGACAATGGCTTTTTATCTTACAAAATAATAGAAAAGAAAAGGAAATACAAAATATGAAAGCATATTTTTGGATTCATTCTTTTAATCATACTCTGAAATGGATGGGATAATGGACAATCAAATGGTTAAAAGGTATCCCTATCGAAACAATGAACATTTGCTGGAAACAGAGGCTCTACCTATGACAAAGGAGTCATTAAAAAGGCTAAGTTGGAAAGGTTCTTTTTTTTATCATTATCAACCAATAGAGGCCAATTTAAAACTTATAATGTATTTAATTTTAACAAGAGAATAAATTAGCAAAAATAGCTCTTATTAGATTCAGAATGTATGTATACCTAGTTATATCAGAATTTTCCTCTTTGATAAGATTTCTATATAAAGAAAGTCTAAGTATTTCAACATCTCTCAGAGATAACTATTTCTCCCAGCGAATCACCAATTGTTGTGTTGTACAACAACCCTCCATTTCATAAAATTTTACTTTCAAATTATAATATGAAATGGGTCCCTTTTAGATTTATGAATAAAATTGGTATCAACTTATCATTCCTCAAAAGGTTCGAAAAGAAATAATATATTATAAACCTTTTGAGTTAACATAAACCGGTCTTATAAAAATAAATGAATAATTCTTTATTATTGCAATAAAGCGATCGCAAGATCACATATCGCAATAAAAAAAGATGCATAACTAAAAGACTCATTGGTTTTCTCTGATGTGACAAGCGAATAACTATCGGATATTGGGAATGGTAAGCGATTGTAACAAAAGGCCCTCTCTCTATGCTCCGATGCGATATCGCTATCGGCGATCGGGGAATATAACATACATGCAACAAAAGGCTCCCTTCTAAAAATTCCCAATGCAAATTAGCTTTATCGCTATCGGGGATTTTGCAATGACACAAATGTAAATACTCAAGCATTCCTCCAATCTGCGATTGCGATAAAGCTAAGCATGAATTTCAAAAAGGATTGTAAAGGCTTGGGTATATTATGTTAAATTATTATTAAAGCCTTTCTATTCTCGATAGTGATTCACTTGTGATCAACCGCCAAAAAATCAAAGCCACGCTTAAATGATTTATTCGGCGAATAAACGATATGATGAGCATTTAAATGATTGACAGATTTAAATGGCCAATTAATGGAGCAGTTATGCCAAAATATCTTCAGAGATTGTATCCGCGGCAATATTATTTTAATCCTTTATTATTAATTGATTGATATAACTCTTTCATACTTGGTTTGCACCAACTATTCTCTGCATTACGTTCATTTTATCTCCTGCACAGAGGTCCTCCAAAGCAGCAAATTTAGGCCAAATGGGGAAGAAATATAAAAAATTTGGAACAGCTTCAGCGTCCGCAGTAATAGGACAATCTACCACCGATCAGGGACCAAGTAAAAAAGGATTGATCTCAGACACTACATGTCTTGGTCTCGGCAATACTAGGTCACAGAGCATATATAATCTAGTTGAAGCCGAAGAGCCTGAACCAGTATCAGTACAAGCTACAGCAGGCTCGAACCGAAAGTCCGAGGCTACCCTAAAGGATTTAGCCGATTCTTACTTACACTGGATAGCGGCTCGAGAGCAAATTCTTCCATACACAGATGTAGTAAGGTGGGCAGTTGAGGAAATCCCGATTACAAATAGAACATTTTGCACAATTGACGGGAGAGTCTTCGGTTCGTTTCAACCCAATGATTTGAGACAAATGTACCATTTGATGGAGCCACAAAAGAAGTATAACAAATCATTTCTGGAGAAGTTCAGAGATGAAAATGAAACTGAATCAGCACCTATACGCGAATGGAGACAGAACCACGCAAGACACAAGCATGAGTCCTTGGGTAAGTACTCTGTCGATTCATTGTGTTCTCCTTATTGTTATGCTAGGGCGATGATGTGTAGAATTTGGGGGTTGCATGATTCCTCAAAATTCTCAATAGAGATAGTTCCTTTAATGGAAGCAACAGTCAATAGCGAAATAATGGATTGGAGGAATATATTATTTGATAAGTTAGCAACTGCTATTCTTGAGTTCAGAAATAAAACTCGCATTACCGATATGTCTATTCCTCCATTTTATTATAGTGCCTACATCTTAGATACTCTTTGTTTTAACTCCGAATTTCCCGTGCTGGGATGGATATGGACTCCACAGGACCCCATGCCGATTCATATCTATCACCAAAAGTTGTGGAAAGCCCATTATAAAGACCACCTATATCAATTTTGCAATGGATTTATGTTGCCCATTTACTATGCAATTTTTGACAAGCCTACTCCTAAGATTTCCTCACAAGCAGAGATTGACTTAATTGCCCTAGGAAACTGGTTTGGACAGGATAAATTTACATATATAAGAGTTTTCAGTAGCCATGTTAGGCCTCATGTTCTCCCTTTGTACATACCCGACAAACTATTGGCTAGAGAAATAGCATATCAGCTTACGTCCGCGGGAGCAACCAAGACTCTGAGGAATTCAAAGAAGTAAGTTTGGCCTCCTTTTCCTCTAAGGTCTGGTGTTTACACAATGCATGACTATAAGCATGCAGAGAAAGAAACAAAAAAGATAAATATAATGAATCTCGCCACTCTTCCTAATAGACGATTTGATCCAAGGAAAATCGTCTATAATGTACTAAAACAGGCAAAATTCACTAAGTTTGAACATAAAGAAGATGAGCTTGATGACCTATTTTCTTCGGCGGAGTCATTATTTCAGGTTCAAACACTAGCAAAAATGAGATGTCACGACGACAGGTTAGTGGAATTCAACAAACTCAGAGAGAAGAGGTTGCAAACTTTGCCTCTATATTTACTAGCTACTGCCCCGTTGACACAATCAAGCGAGCCTGAACAACGACTTACTAACGAACCTCCTGCCACATTGGAAATTTTTTAAGAAGTCCAGAGGAAAGAACAGGAGGAAGTACAAAGGAAACAACAGGAGGAAGTACAGAGGAAAGAATAGGAGGAAGCGCGAAGGAAAGAGCAAGAGAAAGTACATGAGGAGGAACAGAAAAAGGAGCAGGATAAGAGCAACAAGGATGTGAATGTCGATACCCAGACTGACCCGAAATTGCTCCAATAATGGCAGCAATTTGACTCAATCATAAGCAATATGGAAAGCTCAAAAGATGCCGATACATCCAAAGCGACAGATACACAGGATACAGTGTCAAAAAAGGTTCCAAGTGAAGGAACCAACGGCATGCCCCCTAGTATAGACTTAGAAATAATTCCGAAAGATCCTTCAGATCAAATCATTTTGCAAGTGGAGGATATACGTCCATTGGATGTCTTCTACAGCCCAAAACACAGGGCCGTAGTAAAGCGATAGCAGAAATGGAGAAGGATTGATCAACCTTCCCTATTCCCCGAACAAACAGAGACAACCAACGTAGTTTGGAAAGAGGAGTTCGATCCTTCCGATGACCTAACAAAGTTGTACCAGTATGCCGGAGCCTATTCGGCGGCCACCATGGACAAGGCATCAGAAGTGAGTAATTTACTAAAATAAAAAAGACCAGGCAATCATTTTGTTACAAACACAGCTATCGGAGGCACAACAGAAAGCTGAACAATTAGAACAACAATTGTCAACTCAGCAGCAGTTAAATAATCAACTGAACAAGCAGCTACTTGAAGAGAAACAGAGGGTAGTTTCAAGCGCGATTCAAATGCAGAAAGAATTATCGGAAGCATTGGAAAAATTGAAGACGATAAATGAACTAATGGTAAAGACAAAAGATGAGAAAATTTCTCAATTCTCACTTCAAATAGAGAAGTTCAAGAGTCTTCCGCAGCCCGCCGATTTCAGAACAGAAGCACTACAGATTAATAAGGCACTAGTAACATAAATAAGACTATTGTGTCATAAAATTGCTCAAGTTGAACCCCTGTGTGACAGAACAACATCAATAATCGATAAATCAGTCGATGCTAGACAGGACTTAGAGTAGGCCGATGAGACCTTAACAGATTTTCTTACTTGGCAGGACACTAGTGAGGGACAGGCAGTAAATTTGCCCAAAATCCTAGAATCACATAAAGAAATCCTATTCTTGGAATGGCAGTCCCAATTGATGAAGGCAGAGAGAGCAGTTTCTAGATGCAAATTATCCACAAGTAATTTGATTAAATTAATTAACAATACTCTCTATTTATCTAATATGATCTGTCAATTTACACCAGGTAAATTGCTACCAGCTAAAACATTGGAGCAATCATGTTATCAAGAGCTAGAAAAGAATGGGAGGTTGATTACAGGTATTCAAAGTTTAACTTGGGACACCTATTGGTTGTTCCTAGTAAAACCATACAGCCAGAGAGCCGCCCTCAAGCTTCTAACAGATGCAATTGGGTGTATCATTCCCGATATACACAATGCCACATACTCGGCTCAGCTCAATTCTCATCTCAGCCGCCCTCAAGAAGTGGAACTGATGCTAGCGATATGCCAACTCAGATCAAAGAGAAAACAGCCAGAGTGATGAATCATGCTGCCGAATACCAAATTGCTGTGAAGGAGATATTCAAGATCAAGTTATACCAATTAAATAGCATTTTAATTTTTTATTTAGTTAGTTTAATTAAGTATTTATAGACCCTTTCATGCATTTAGAAAAGGTCCTCAGTTTTTGTATAAGACTCAAACCTGAAGTTGCACTACTGTACTTTAGGTATACTTTTTTTATAAACACTGAGCCAAATTATTCCAATTTTTGACAACGAAGCTTTTATGTGGATGTGCACTACTGCCTTTATTTAAAAGTATCTCTGAGTTGAAAGGAGGAATTCGAATTGCGATTGATGTTGGGAATGATTTGCAGCACATATCGTACTACTATCTATGTTTGAATCCATTCTTTTTATGTGAATTGTTATTTGATTACTCTTGCTATTATTGAATATATGCATGTGTTTCAACAACATTCTTTATACTTTCCAGTATTGGATGTTTACAGGATGCTTTTCTTTTAGTCATACATGTATCAGTAATATATAAAAGACAAGTGTAACAATGTTTTATTAATTACTTTGTTCAACTATTTGAACAAGGCAACTATTATACAAATGAATTTCTATCTTTATCGAATAGAGTCATCTATATGCTTATTGATGAATAGAGATCATCAAACATTGCACTTAAGAATAGAAATTTCCCGAGATAGAATAGTTATATGTATTTTCGCTCTTTAGATTAACTTCCATCCATTATCACTTATTAGAAAACCAGTCACTCATCCATCCCCTTTTTATTAATCATTGGGAAACTGGTCCCATTGTGTCCAGTCGGAGCCACCATCCCAAACGGAAAAGGAGCTGCATTAAGGTCCGAACCGGGTGGTTTTCCCTGATGTTGATGCAATGATTTTCGAGGCATCAACAGGGAGTAAGTAACTTCCTTCTTGTCCACACATCAAAATTTGATTCACCAACAATCTGATAAACTCGGTGGTGTTTTTGCACATACCTTGCACGATCTTTCACTTGAGGACTAGAGGGTTCTTCATAATCTTATTTTTCAAGTGACTCAACTTACTCCTCACCAACACTAACTCGTTCATCAACGTTTCATTTTATGGGTTGTTTCTTTTTATGGTTAATGTATTCATCCGCTTTGACATCAATACGATCAACAATCCTCTTAGTGTTATTGTTATAGCATCTATACCTTTTGATGTTATGCGAATATCCTAGAAAAATTCCTTCATATGCTCTTGCATCAAAGTTGCCAAGATTCTCGTAATTTCGCTTGATATAACATCTTCTACCAAAAAATATGAAGTCCTTAACTATTCCATGTTTACCATGGCATAGCTCATAGGGAGTTCTATCACTATTTGGTATAAAATCAACTTCATTGAGGATAAATGTTGTTGTATGAATAACTTATTTCCAAAACAAATGATGTATTTTTATTTCATTCATCATAGCTCTGGCTATTTGTTGCACCGATCTACTTTCTCTTTCTACTACACCATTGTGCTCGAAATCAATTCTATTGTGAATTTTCTTTCGATGCCATTCTCATTCCAAAATTCATCAAGTTCTTTTGAAGTGAACTCACCTCCATTATCAAACCTTATGCTTTTGATTTTCCAATCATTTTCGTTCTGAGTCATGGCTTTGAAATCTTTAAACTTATCAAAAGCTTCAGATTTCTCTGTGAGAAAGGAAACCAACATCAACCTACTGAAATCATCAATTATTAGAATAAAATATAATTTACCTGTGGGTGACTACATTCTAGATGGCCCACACATATCCATGTGTACCAGTTGCAATGGCATTGACGATAAGTTATCCTTTGCTTTGAATGGAACACGAGTTCGCTTGCCCAATTAGAAATATTTCCAAACCATTAAAGTTTTGAGGTCTAAATTGGGCCTCCTAAGGAAATTATAAGATAATAGTGGAAATAATAAAATAATATTAGATTACATCATCAAAATTTAGAGGGAAAAAAGAAAAAACTATTTTTTCGACTAGTATTTTCCACTTATCTCTCTATGGGCTTACTCAAATTTGGAGCGAAAACACTTGCTGCATGTATATTTTGATTGTTCATCCAAAGAGTACCCATATTACATACTTCTTATGGACCCTCTTACAAAACAAATGAAAAATAAATGAAAAATGTGATTGCAATTACGTTTCTTCATGTATTTCTCACTTTTCGAGTAACAAGGTCCATCAAAAGTATGCAACATGGGTACACCTTGGATGAGGAATTAAATTTCAAATCACATGAGTACTCTTGATAAAAATTTGAGTAAAACCTTAGGGAGATAAATTGAAAATACGAGTGGAAAAAGTAGATTTATTATTTTATTATTTTTTAATCTTTTTACTTTTTTACTCTGAAATGGTGAATCATCCCCCATGGTTGAAATCATCATCTTGAATCCTATTGGTTCTTATAAAGTTTATTTTCATTGTACATTTTTCTTAGGAGGTTGATTTCAGACCTCAAAATTCCCCTAATATGTATTCTATAGTTTTGAAAGCTTGTGTAAAATATTAACAACATTCTTCTTACTCAACTTGACTATCTAATCAATGTTTAGATGTCCAGTTCTTTTATGCCACAATAATCATTCATCAATCTTTGAAAGGTAGCACCTCTCCATCTTCTCCTTGAGCACATAGAAATTATTATTTGTTTTCACAATTTTAGCAATTATCTCACTTGTGCTTGTAGACTTCATTTGACATTTTTTAGATTTAAAAATCATATCATTGCCTTTATCAAGATCTGAGATACACTTAATAAGGTTATGCTTCAACCCATCAACATATTAAACATTCTTAGCTTTACCTTTTCCATTTGATAGATTGATCACTCCTTTTGTAATAATCTTTCTTGGAGAATTGTTGCCAAAAGTTACATTACCTTTCTCAACTTGTTTCCATGTTAAAATTCTATTTCTGTCTTCTGACATGTGCCTAGAATAACCATTATCCACATCTGAATGACTCCCTTCATTGCTATTTTTCTTGCTTTTCTTTTCAGATTTTGGCCTTTTGCTCGATTCGCCAAATAATTGATTTTGTCTTCTTCTCATTAAGTCTGCAATTGACTATTATATGCCCAAAATTTTGACATTTAAAACATTGCACCATATAGTTTAGAGGATAAAATGAATTATTATACTTGGATCTTATTTTCCTTTGCTGAAATCTTCTTCTAGATCTTAGTTGCCCATAGGAAAGATTGACTCTGCAATTTGCTGCTTTGTGGCCATAATTAGTGCATGTGAAATACTGGCCTAGAAATAGATCATTGTGTTGGGCTGAATTCTGAGCAATTTGTTTTTCTTAGACAATGTTCTTCTTTTGCTACTGTAGATGTTTATGGGTCTGATTTTTGGCCTGCATGTCTCCCTTTTGTTGTTGTGCAGTCCCTTCATTCGTTGTTGGAACAAAGGTAATTTGTTTCTTTCCTTTTAGTATGTTGTTGCGTTAGACTCAACTTCAAAGCCTAGACCAGTTCAATCTAAGAAGACTCATTGTGCAACGAGTATTTCATTTAAATCTTCCGTCCCTTTATTGAATTTCAAGTCGAAACTCAACTATGTTTTTGCCTTCTCTAACTCCTTCTTTAGCAGCATGATCTCTACTTTCAACATTTCACACACTTGAAATTTTTCATTCAAATGTTGGTTCAAGGATTCTTGAATCTTCTTTCCCTCTTCTATTTGCAAAAGAAATGGCTCAACAACTTCAATTTTTTCTTTTGTCAAAGACTCCTTCAGAGACTTATTTTTCTTCCTCAGCCTCTCTAGTTATTCAAGTGGACTTACTAGTTCACCTTCAAGATCGAATTCTCCCTCATTTTCATCAGAATTAGTAGCCTTGACTTGTATATTTTCTATGGTCATCAACATAAATTCTTTAGGGCCCTCATCATTTTTTTTCCTTATCTAAGGATTGCCTCAGTTCACTAAGGAGATCTCTTCTTGAACATAAAAGCCACTCTTCTTAGCCTTCTTCATTTCCTTTTGAACTTTATAAAATAGTTCTTTAGGATCGTAATATTTCTTCTTCTTTTCAGGACACTTTGATTAGTAATGACCAACTTTGCCACAGTTAAAACTTTTAAAGTGTAGCTTACATTTATACTCTCCTAATCCTTGCTTGAGCTTCCTCATAAAATTGGTTTCTTCTTCATTTTTTCACAAGAGTCATCATGCACTTTGTTGTCGCCAATTTGACCCCAATTAAATCTTTGATCATTTTGCTAGTTTCACCTCATACCTCCCTCGCTATATGACTTCTTCTCTCATATTCTTGTAATAAAAAATTGTTTCATTAAATTTTCATGTTTACCTTGCATCAAATATATTAGTATAATAATCATTGTAAGTGGTAAGAAAATCACTATTACAATAAGTAAAAAAATTTAAATCTTAAATTCAATTTATAAATTATAAAAACCTTCTGATTATAAGCTATAATTACTATTATAATAATTTGACAAAAAATAAAAAATAAAATGTTACTTAAAATAATAAACAAATCGAGAGGGAGAATAAGGAGAGCGCAGTGGCTGAGCTAGGGTTCTGAGAGCGAAACCCTCGACGGCGCTGACAGCACAGCGGATCGGGGTCAGACTCTGTACCAAAATCTCTGCAGCGCGACAGCACTGACGGGGATCAGCGACAAACCATGAATCCGCCTCAGGGGGGGGCGTCAAAGCCCTCCCCCTCACGGCACAACCCAGAACCTGAGGTCATTTTTGGGTCGGTTGATCTTGATTTTCTCAACTCAGGGAAGCAGCAACAAGGCAATGAAAGTATTCCGCCAGAAGAACAAGAAACGCGGGAGGATAGCCCGAAGGTTACCTCTTCTACCTGTCGACCGGTAGCCAAGGAAAGGCCGAGAATAGAACTGCCTGGAGACAAGATCGATAGCAGGATAGAGTTTATGAAGTACCATGCAATCATTGGAAAGTTCATAGGGTTTTGGCCAACCGAACGGGCCTTAAATGGTTGGATTGCAGCTAAATGGAAGCCAAAGGGAGATGTCACTCTCCAGCTGGGGCCGAAGGGCTTCTTCACCACCATCTTCTTCTGTCTGGAAGATAAATACAGGATCCTGGGAGGAGGGTCGTATTTCTTCAACTCAGCAGGTCTCTACATCAGGGACTAGAAGCCCAGATTTAGCCCAGACAAGGAAGATATCACCTGGGCACCTGTCTGGATCAGACTATATTCACTCCCGAATGAATACTGGGAAGAAGAATGTCTAATGAGCATAGGAAATGGAGTGGGACGATACATCAGGGCAGCGGAAGAAACAAAAAACCGTAAGTTTATTTCATACGCCAGAATATCTGTATTCATTAGACTGAATGAGGCACTTCCTAAGTCAGTTACCCTTGCCCATCGCGATGAGGAGTGGATCCAGCCTCTCGATTATGAGCATGTGCCCTTCAGGTGCAGGAGATGCCATGCACTAGGGCACCTGTTCAGGGACTACCCCCTCAATGTCAAAGCCAGCTCTCCTGAATCCTCTGAAGCCCCATCTCAGGATGGCTTTACCAAAGTCACGAACAGAAAGCGCTCGCATAAAAAGCCTCAGAATGGGCCCAAACCCCAGCCTTCCAAGCCCCAAAATCCTGCTTCCAAGAACAGCTTTGAGTCCCTGGGCAATCTCTCAGATGATCAACCCCTTAATACTGACAGTATTCCTGCCCGCCCTTCCTCTTCCACCCACCCCCCTCCATCCAACCCTCCTCCCAAATCTAAATCTCCCATTATCATCCCAACCATCCTCAGCAGACATCAAGAAAACTCAGCGTAGTTTCTCAAGGAAATGGAGGTGGATGGGAAGTTGATCGCCCCACAGAATACAGATACCCATCAAGAGGATACCAGTCAGGTGCAAAATATGGAGGAAGAACCAGAAAGCATAGATCTACATGGCCTGGATATCATAGAACTGGAGCTATGTTGCAAGAAAAAGGCATATGAAAAAATCTCCGAGTCGGATATAGATAAGTTGGAAGTGGTCATCTCCAGAGCGTTCCACCAACACCAGCTGGGCATTCAACCTGGCCGCACCTGGGATGGCAGCCCGCGTCCAAAGGACACCAAAAAAAGAGGAAGAAAGACAGATCTCTAGAGAACAATAGAGATCGGAAAAATCCTGGTAGATTCTGGTAGATATGCGAAGCTGACGAAGTACTACAGCCCTACCCAAAATAGTTAAATCATGAAGCTTGTATCATGGAATGTAAGAGGGCTCAACAGCCCAGGAAAATCTAGGATGTTAAAAAACATGATCAAGATGGAAAAACCACAGATGTGTTTTCTCCAAGAAACGAAATGCAACAGCGCCACGCTGGGCCGCATTCTCTCAAAGGCCTGGCCAGGATGCAGATCTGTGGCTGTGGACGCCACGGGAGCCTCTGGGGGGCTTGCTATAGCATGGAACACCCAGGCAATAACGCTCACTGACTTCCACGCCTCCCATCATCTCATCCAAGAAGACTTTCACATTCTCGGCACCAACATACATGGGAATCTATCCAACGTCTATTTTCCGCAGGACGCTGGGAGTAAAAAAGCGCTCCTTGACACTATCGAAGTGCTAAGCAGAAACAGGCAGCATCCACTCTGGATCGCTGCAGGGGACTTCAACATGATAACCAGAATAGAGGACAAGATAGGAGGCAGATCCAGATTGGAACCTGAAGTAGATCGCTTCAAGGACTTCATCCAAGATGCCTCGCTCATAGACATGCCATTCTGCAATGGCACCTTCACCTGGAGCAATCGCAGAGGAGGCAAGCATCAGATCGCTTCTAAACTAGATCGCTTCCTGATTTCGGATAACGCGGTGCATCTCGGAGGTGATCTCACCGCAGAAATCTTGGCCCACTCAGGGTCGGATCACTGGCAAATAGCTCTGCATTGGGAGCAACCAGGAGATAGAACCAAAAGGCCCTTCCGGTTTGAGGGATTTTGGCTAACACATCCAGCATTCAAGGACTTCGTCAGAACCATATGGGCCTCCTTCATCCCGCCAGAGGGCTCAAAGATGTTCCAGCTACAGCAAAAACTACGCTTTCTAAAAAGTCACCTAAAACGTTGGAATCGAGAGACCTTCGACAATATTTTTGAGGCACAACAGGAACTCAATAAGGAGCTGAAGGATCTCCATCAGGAAATAATAAATGCAGGGCACACAGAGGCAACCTTGGACAGAGAATGACACATAAACAACCAGCTTGAAGAAAGAAGGAAGCAAGAAGAAATTTACTGGAGGCAAAAATCAGGGATCCGATGGCTAAAAGAAGGGGAGCGTAACACCAAATTCTTCCATCGAACTACAGTGCAGAGGCGGATGCACAATAAGATTCCTTTCATCCAAAACCAAGAGGGGGTAAAATTTGAGGAGCATGAGAAAATAGAAGAAATCCTTCTCAATCACTTTCAGCAGGTACACCAAGAGCAGGCGGTGGATCGACAAAGGGCGATTGGAAGAATCACCAGCAATATCCCCAAGTTGGTTACAAAGGAGCACAACGAGTTACTCATGAGCCCAATACAAGCCCAGGAGGTAGACGAGGCGATGGCGCAGCTCAAAGAAGGTAAGGCCCCTGGACCAGATGGTTTCACTACCACGTTTTTTCATGTTTTCTGGGACTTGATTAAAGAGGAGGTCTGGCAAGTGGTAGAGGAGTCCAGAGCATTACGCTGGCTGCTCCCATCCCTTAACTCCACTTTTATCACCCTCATCCCCAAAGAGGATAACTCCATAACTCCTGATAAATTCAGGCCCATCGCTCTTTGCAACGTCCTCTATAAAGTCATCTCCAAAGTAATTGCTAATAGATTAAAACCTCTTCTACCCATGCTCATCTCTCCGGAGCAATCGGGTTATGTCGAGGGCAGACAGATTATGGATGGCATTATCCTCACTCATGAAATCATCCACTCCCTCAAGCAATCCAAGCAAGCTGGAATGTTACTCAAACTCGATCTCTCCAAAGCTTTCGACAAGCTCAGCTGGTCTTACATTCAACATATGTTGAAAGCTTTCAGCTTTTGTTCCACCTGGGTTCGTTGGATCATGAGTCTCATCACCTCCTCTCATTTTTCCCTTCTTGTCAATGGTCTTCCCTCCCTCCCTTTCAAACCCTCTAGAGGCATTAGACAAGGGGACCCCCTATCCCCCTTCCTTTTTGTTATTATGGCTGAGGGTCTTGGCAGACACATCAAGCAGGCCCTCCAATCTAATCAGCTTAGAGGAATCTCCATCCACAACTCCCCAACCTCCTCTCATCAACAATTTGTCGATGACACCATGCTCTATGGCTACCCCTCAGCTCAGGAAGCCTCTCGATTAAAATCCCTGCTCAACGACTTCTCAGAAGCCTCTGGCACTCATGTCAATAACTCCAAGTCTCATATTTTTTTCTTCCACACCCCTCCATCTATTAAATCCGTCGTTACCCGTATCCTAGGCTTTCAAACCGCCTCTCTCCCCTCCACCTACCTTGGTGCTCCCCTTACTGCCTCAGCCATTAAGAAGCCTGCTTGGCGGTCTCTTCTTGAGAAGCTTGATTCAAAACTAAACCTATGGACTCACCGCTCCCTCAATCTAGCTAGTTGAGTTGTGCTTATCAAGTCCATCCTCCAAGCCATGCCTCTCTATCTATTCTCCATCCTGGCAGCTCCAAAATGGGTTTTAAAAAGATTGAGAAACCTGCAGCGGGACTTTTTATGGGGAAGCTCAGCCACTAATCGCAAATGGGCTCTAGTGAAATGGGACACTGTGTGCAGGCCCAAAAACAAGGGAGGCATAAGGCTCAGAGATCCAGAGCACAGCAACACCATCATGAATGCCAAAATTTGGTGGCAATGGTTAACTAATCCAGACAAGTTATGGGCCAAAATATGGACAGCCAAATACACGAACCATATGCCCCAAGCAGAGCTCATCAGATTCAAGCCCACAATCAGTGGGTCACTTATTTGGAATGCTGCCAAGAAGCATCATCAGCTCATCCAGAAGCACAACTTTTGGGAAATACGAAATGGCCACGGCGCCAGATTTTGGAAGGACGCATGGAACCAACAGCCAAAACTTTCAAGGGTTCTTCCTCCAATGATCATTCCGAATAGACAGGAGCAGCAGCATGCAACCGTCCATCAATTCTGGGAACAGGATACGGTAAATGGATTCAGAAAATGGCGACCGAGCAATCAGATAACCACAATCACAAGCATTCAGGAGGTAGAAGCACTCGAAGACGAGTTAAAGAAGAGAAGCATCCGGTTCGAGAATAGCGAGGATATCCTCAGATGGGGTTACCTCCCCAAAGGATCATACTCCACATCCGAAGCCTATAATCTCATAGGCCACTCCACCACCAGGCCGGACCCTCTATGGGAGCGAATTTGGGGCTTCAAAGCCTGGCCCAAAATATCCCATTTCCTCTGGATGGTTGGACACAAAAAGATTCTCACCTGGGACAAGCTGAGGAAACGCAATTTTCATGGGCCCTCAATATGCCACAACTTCTTTAAAAATGAGGAAACCTTACAGCACCTTCTGGACGCATGCCCAATCGCCAACAAGCTATGGGAACAGGTTGGCTTCAGATGTCAAAAAAGATGCAGAGGACCTGGAGACATCATAGATACCATCCGTCAGTGGCCAAAAAGCCCTTATGATTGTGCGATCCTCAACTACATGTGGAACATAATCCCAGGCACAGTATTATGGAACATCTGGAAAGAAAGGAATAGGCGCATATTCAAAAACCAAAGCTCGCCCAATGAGGAAATTTGGAGCAGACTGCTTGGCAACCTCAAAGAGACCATGCTTCTGAAATCATGGACTAAGGAAGATCTCCCTACTAAAGACAACGAGAAAACCATCCTGGACAACTGGAAGCTGGAGCTGCCAGAAGGGAATGCCACTCAGCGGACGATGAAAGGTAATGAAAAGGAAGTCAGAAAATGGAATGCCCAGCCCACCAACTCATACAAACTTAATTTCGACGGAGCCTCTAAAGGCAACCCTGGGTCAGCAGGTTATGGCGGTATCATTCGTGATCACAATGGTAACCCCCTGCAGATCTACTTTGGTAATATAGGATGGGACACCAATAACTCGGCGGAGTTGGAGGGACTCTGGCAAGGGCTCTTAGTCGCCAGACGCCACAATATTCAACCACTGATAGTGGAAGGTGATTCCCAGGTCATCATCAACATGGTAACACGCATTCAGAATGGCTCTCAAACCAGAAAAGTAGCTAACAGTTGGAGACTAGAAGCAAGGCTAAACAACATTGCTCATGAGCTACATAACCACAGAGCCCTCTCCTTTCATCACTCCAGAAGAGAAGGTAATAAGATAGCTGATCTCCTAGCCAACATTGGGGTAGAAAGTCACCATCCTTTCCAAGCAGGAAACTTGGACATCATCCCCAGCAATCAACAGACTCAGGAATGTGAGAAACTCCTCTAGAGAGACACTGAACACCCGGATGCGGGTGATGGCACGTCTCGAAGGGCCGAGCCACATGTCCACCATGTGCCACCCCGTGCTCACATAAATGCTTGATGGACTTAGCCATCAAAGGCTTAATCCTGCGCGGTTTGAGATCTGGGCATTCAATGCCGAGCAGAGTGAAGAGATGGCAGCAGTTATGGTGCGCTCCGAACAAGGGAATGTGGCGGGTTATCAAGGAATGGAGGTGTAGATATCAGTTCATCGTTATGGTGGAGCTGGGGAACTGCAATCGCAAAGACATTCGACGCAGAGGCAGACTCAGAGGAGGGCGGTTATCCCAGCACCTAAATCTGCCATCTGGGCTTTTCGACGCTCCAATTCAGGCTCCTGTTTTGGGGGAAAGTGGAAAATTGAGAGCAATTCAGAGGTTCTGGTGGAAAATTCAGAGGTTTTGGTGGCGAATTCAAAGGTTTTGGTGGCAAATTCAGAGGTTCTGGTGGCGAACTCAGAGATTCTAGAGGCGAATTCAGAGGTTTTTGTGGCGAATTCAAAGGCTGTGGTGGCGTTTGGGAGGTTCCGGTGGCGAATTCTGCCCTGTGGCTGGCCTCACAAGTCACCCAAGGCAATCAAGGGAGAAGGAGGATTGCCCATGGCCAGGCTACGAGAACGGAAACCTTGCAGGAGGGGATCTGGGTGAGGCTCTTCCTCTCGCCCTCCGACAGCGAGGGAGCACCACCATTGCTGTTGCTGCTATTGTTATAGGAGGGCAGGGGTTAAGCCACTCCAAGCTGGGCAATACGTGGAGGTTGGCAGCTCAGGTGAAGGGGAGCCAGTCCTCCCAGCATTTGGCTCGGTGGTGTTCACCCTGGGCAATTCCAAGGATAATCCAGGTATTAATGCTCATGTTTCAGTGCTTTTTACTCAAGCTCCTGAAGGGAATGAAGGAGGGTCGCCTCCAGGAATGGTGGAACCACCCCCAGAGGGCTCTGGAAAGGAGAGCCCTGTTCTGCAACCACCAATTGGGGTGGGCACCTCAGGGAAGGAGATTATGCCCGCGCCCTCTCACCCCCAGGCGAAGGAATCTCAAGGCTCAGCACAGGATAAATGGGCCACTATGTGGGAAGGCATCCCTGAGGGACGGGGATGGTGCACTATCGTGGAGGAGAAAAGTCCTGGCGATGAAGAGAAAAGTCGTGGCGATGAATGACCCTCCGAAGTGCGCTCCAGCACCTGCCTCTTCCTCTCAACTCGGGTCCAGGATAATGTTTGCTACGGGTAAATGGGTACGGGTTTGCATTGTGTTTGTTCACTTACAGTTTCTCATTCTGTCCAGTTTGTTTTAGTCGAGTTTTCTCTCAGTATGTCTTGTCTGCGTCAGTCTACAGTCTGGTTTTGAAGGACGCCCCTGCGTGGGCAGTCATGCTCATGTCTATTTCAATCTGTCATGGTCTGTTGATTGGCATGTTGAATTGGTTTCCAGCCTCAGTTAGTTCTTCGGGGAATTTTGGAAGTCCTGCTGATGCTACCCCTGCGTGGGAGTTTTTTGAGTCAAAGCGAAGTTACCCAAGGCGTCACTGGCGGCCATGGAAGTCCTGTTTCACTGCATGTAAACATTTCACTGTAAATATAATATAATAGACTAGCTAATTTTACCGAGAAAAAAAAAAATAATAAACAAATCAATAATTAATTAATTAATAATTACGTTTCAATAGTCAAAAAAGTAATAGTTAAGAAAATTTAAAAATAAAATATCATTACAATCTAAACGTAACTTAAACTAAGTTAAAATCAATATATATATTATAAATTAAATAATATAAATTAAAAAAAAAAAAATATAAATAAACCATTAGAAATTCAATTAAATAAAACGAACAAGTACTCCTCATTAAATGTTAATGATATTATAACTCCATTAACTTTACAGCATTTTAACTTCAAATTTATGCAAACAAACTCATACGAAAAATACGTCTCCATGGAAACGAATGTAGTGGGTAAAGGAAAAAACAAATTATTTTCAACGCCTTGAAACATAAAAGATGCATCCTCTTTAAAAAGCTGCATTCCTCTTATATATAAAGCCATCGGGTACACAGAACACCAGCGCATCGGGACCGATTTTGACCTGACAACCCACAACTCAACAATAGGATATTGAATTATGTTTAAAAGAATTTCGAATTATATATAATATATATATATATAATATAATATATATATAATATAATATATATATTGTATTTATTTATTTATTTATTATTTATTTTGAAATATAATGTGTTTAAATTTATTAAAATTAAATTTATATAACTCATTTTATTTAAAATTCAAATTTATATATTTAGGCCGATAGGCCTTTCCTATGCATCAACTTTTCGTCAACACTTTTAATCTGATCCGTTGAATCAGATGACACACTTTCCATCGTTGATCTAAACCAGAAAAAGAAACAACGGAAAATAAAAAAAGCACAGAAAATCAAGAAAGGAGGAGTGCTCGTTTTGGCAAAACGCAAGATTTTGGTAAGTTTTTGCCTGTGTGAAAATCATGGCCATCTGTCCTCTTGCTCTTTTGGAAAGAATCAGCCACTTGCTAAGATGGCAACACCGCCATCCAACCTTCAGACTACCCTGGAAGGCAGAGGCTTTGCCTGTTCTTGCTCTGTCAAGCCCTACTTACCACACATGCTCTGCGCCTGAGCCATTAATCCCCACCGAGGAAAACGATTTAATTTCAATGGAGCAAAGGTTGTTTCAGCTCTGCTGAGCCTGCGAGGCCATTTCGCTTCCTTTGCTGGTAGATGCAGAATGCGCAGCCGTTCAGCCTGCCATTGATTACTTTATTTACAGAGCATTTACACGAGGCACCCGCTTCAGGGCAACTTTATCTACTATGTGCCCTTCGCAGAAAGGGCAGTAAGATACATAAATTAAGTATTGTTAGTTGAACAATTATCGACCTGCATTCATATTCTTACTGCCATACACAAACTTTCTTCTATCTATGTGCTTTTATATCGCGTTGCGTGCAGCTCAGGTAAACCAAAACCTTTAGCTCTGAATCAGTTAGGCAGAATCTTGCGTTCCCATTATGGTACTGAACAGAAGTCCATGGAGGCCATATTCGGGAAGCATGCCCAACCTTAGGTTCAGACCGAACCGCTTATACCGTTCAAAGTTCGATGCACTGCCTCTTTAGGTTTGGGCAAGATACGGGGCAGTGATTCGACTGGCTCGCTCCCATGGCTAAGGCCGAAGCTGCGCCTTTTCCAGTGTGCCAGACTAAAGTGATGCCTAATATGTATGTATGTAGCCCCTTCCCAGCCTTCTCTTGTCTTCAATCTTTCCTTAATATTTTACTTTTTTTTGAATCGTCTGGCCCGTCCGATCTATTACAGGAAGTGAAGGATTTGACATTAAATACTGACGATTTCGTTTCAATGGCGTCTGCATCAAGTTTTCTCACCCAGCAATACAGTTTTTTAGTCTGTCTTATTCGGTTCGGCATTGAATTCTTTGAGGTGGGTTTTGATCATTCTTTTCTGGGTCTTTTCTTCTTTTAATTATTGTTAGATAAATTTGTCTACTTGTAGAATGATCTATAACATTAGCTCTGGAGATTAAAGATTTTGATTTAAATTGTTAGAAAGGCGAAATGGGTTGTGGATAAAACTTGGCTTAGCGGTTGGATCCGTGGCTTTTAACCTTTGGAATATTTGTTTTATAATTTTCTTTTCCCCTTCTTTGTCCTTTAATAATAAATGACCAACTCTAAATTGTCTTTTGTTATGGTTGTTTTTTACACTTTCATTTGGGTTTTTAGGTTTATTGAAATAAACGATCTTATTCTTTGGAGACTTATCCAGCTGGTTATGGCTATATGCATGGAGTCCAGGCGAGTCGGGGTTCTCCTCAATTGTTGTTGACTGAATCTACGGAACAAGGCAGCCGTCCTGGCTCGTCAAATAAATCTCAATATCAAAATCAGTAGCAGGATTAGGGCAGTCATCCTATGAAGTGTTTGAGAGCGTTTTATATAATTAGATTTGCTGTGTCTTTCCAATAGCTATTAAATTTCGGATTTTAGGCTCTATAATTTAGGCAGCTACTCGAGGTTATGATATAGATATTTACTATCACTTTATGTTCATATTGATTTATATTTAATTTGCCATTGGAGGTATAACAGGAAGAGCTATAACAGGAAGTGAAGGATGTGATATTGAATACTGGCGATTTTGTTTTAATGGCCTCTGCATAAAGTTTTCTCACATAGAAAAACATCTAAAGAAAAGTAATCACACAATGATCCAGTGCAAGAAAACAAGGTTTTCCACAAATCAATTAAGACTTTCAACTAATTAACATTTCATTGAGTATATATCTACAAATCAAGGATTTTGGGATCAAATCCCACAAAGCAATTCTATACCTGTTCTTCAAATTCCTTCAAGCTTTTGAAAGTAAAACCAATGAATTATCAATATAATTTTACAATAATAAAAAACAATTAGAAGGCCTTTAGCCACCTCAAATTGCTCATCCTTTAGGCCTGAACCAACATCTCTTCTAAAAAAATACAACAATTCTAATTTAATCATCCTATCGGCCTCTCTTTGTACCTTTTGGGACAATTGCTAGTATATATTATTATTGAGATTTTATATAAGGTTATATTGTATGAGTTTTCCAGAAAATTATTTGAAATTATAAAAATAAAATATTGAAACTTATAATTAAAGTTATATTTAAATTTAAAATTGAAACATACATATGGCAATTGTTTTCATTTAAATTCAATTTTTTATGTAATTAATGGTGAATGGAATGTGCAACGTGGATTAATATAGAAAATCAATGAAAGAGGAATTATTCAAAATTTTATAGAAACACAATCTAGTATTTATTAATATTTATTTCGAAAATTGATTTCAAACTGAAAATTTATGGGGAGTAATGTGTATTTTTATTTAATCATATATAATTTTTACTAAATCTTACGTTTCTTATATGTATAAATTTAAAAAAATCGACAATTTAACAATTAATGATTGAATTTGAACGAAGAAAATAATGGGAGAAACAAATAAATTTCATTAGTATAAAATAAAATATGTTATATTATTTTTACTCGGAGTTATAGAAACTAAAAATAAAATGAACTTCCATACATTCAAAAGAGGAGGCAGAAAATTGTTTTAGTAACCTTTTGGGCAGATTGAAGATTGGTGGTGCATTGGAGATGAAGAATTATTCTTTTAAGACCATCATGTACTTGCTACAATAGTGTTGTTCATTTTGACTGTGACGATTTTATTTAATAATATCTATTTCTTTCTTTTCTTTTTGCACGTTATTTTCATGTGAGGTTTTGTTTACTCGTTCATTGGCTGGGTTATTGATATAACATGATTATTCAATAATATTGCATGCAATAATGGTTTCAATACTTGAATACTTGTTATTTATTTTTTTCTAAATTATATTTCAATTTATTGGTTGCAAAACGAAACTCTAACAATACATGTTATTTAGGGTTTTATTTCGACAGAAATTTAAATACAATAAAACAAGTCCTCCTATTTTATTTTTATTGTTAATTTATTTTTCATTTTTCATTTATTTATTTTAGTGGTAATATGTGGTAATGAACAATGTTTTGGCATGATGATATTGATGATAGAAGTCTTTCGGATTTATCACATAGCTAGGATTTGGTCAACGTTTCAAACCAAATAATGTGGTCCATCCTCAAGACAAGGTCTTAGATCACAAAAGACTTCTATCTTCATTATGGATCACAAAAGTCTTAGATCTAACATGATGACATTGGTTAATCTCCCACACAGTAAAATTGTTTTAGTCTTTCTAATATTTACTATTTAGAAAAATTAAATCAAATGATTTAATTATTTTGTTGTGGGATGAATAATAATATCACTTGATTCCATATTGTTTGGACTACAACATTTCTATCAAATGCATTTAAACCAGTTTTTCCTAACTTATGTCTATTCATTTTATTTTTATTTTCATTTTCATTTTTTACTAAGCCTTATGTTTTGTGAGAAATATGATAGATTAATTTAAAGCTCATTTAGTCACAATGATATTTTATTTTAACAAGTTTTCACATGTTATATGTCTACTACCTCTATTTCCTAAAAGGTATTATTGAATTAAGAGCACTCTTTATTTAATAATCTTCTAGCCTATCTATTTTTTTAATTAGAAAAGATATGTAATTTACATTATTTCACAGTGACTATTTAATTTACATTATTATCGCAAAATACCCCCTTTGGTGAAATGGAGGCCAAATCTTGTCACCTAGAGCAAGAGTATCTAGGATTCTTAGAGATGTGGTCTTATGTTGCCCTCAGTTACAGAGACAACATGTGCACCGACATCTTTTGTCGTTGCTTCCAGGGAATGAATTGCTAAGGTTTCGTTTCCTCTTGTAACTGATTAATTGGTTAAATTTGTGATCTGTTGGTGAAGAGTGTTATAATTGTATGCACCTTATAGGATTTAAGGTAAATATTTCTTGTTTATTTATTCACGTGGAGACTTCTTAGTTTAATTTTATTGTTAATTTTGTTTCAATGGTGGTTTCATGGATTTATTCACATTTTTCTCCTTTGAATTTTTCTCATATTGCAGGTTCTCCACATGATTTACCTGACATAGACATATGGGATGCTTACCTACCCTGTTTCTAAAATGAGGATGGTAACAATTCGACACAACACCTCAAATATTTCCACGACAAAATTTTGAACATGGGAGTACACCATGAAGATGTTGTAATGAAGTTATTCATGATGTCCTTGGAAGGAAATCCTCGGAAGTGGTACAAAAGTCTCCCTCCTGGTACAATTTCCTCTCTTAAACATTTTCATACAAGTTTTTGTGACTACCATAGATGTATGTATCCTATATGATTACTTAACTTTGACTGTTGCGTACACAATAAAGATAGTAACCTTCAAAATCAATATGATGGGAACAATGGGGAAACCCAAATGGATAGGGAATCTGAAATAGAAAATAACATTAACGAATCTAACTTTGAAAACCTTGGAAAATCATCTTCTATCACATTTATTAATAAACATGATGTGTTATCAAATCTTGAAAATTACGAACAATTTACTTCTCTTTCTTTAACAAAATATCATACAACATATTTATGCTTAAAGAAATGTTCAAAATTCTATAACTCCTAATGATTCTTACCTATCATTGATTTCATGCTTAGAAGAGGATAATGATGAAAATAATAAAGGAGAGGTTACATCTAAATATTTGATTTTAGACCTAACCAATTAGATATTTTGTCACATATTCATGAAGTTCCTTAGCAATGACTAATCAACAAAATTATTCTTCCACCTATTGATCCTATTATTAAACATTTTTGTGATGTAACACAGAAGCTATTACATGAACTTATCTTTGACTATTATGACTCAACCTCACCTGATGTTCATGTGGAATTTTAACAACCCCCTATTTATGATCGATATGACAATGAATTAAAATAATGAAGTAGGCTTACAATTTGATCACGAGTTTAGTTCTTTTTTTAAACATACTTTTGATATTTCTAATACTTGTCAAAATGTGGCCTATGATAACTTAATTGAAGCGACATCTTCACAACCTTCTTATTATAACTATGAGGAAAATGAATTTATAAATAAAAACTAAATTGAACATATCAATTCTTTCCTTTCATCCTATCTTAGTTATTTTGGCTATAATTGATGTAATATCCTACAAGATAATGCAAATTTAAATTCAAAATTTTCGGAACATAAGTCTCCTAATGAAGAAAGTATGGTTTCCCTTGACTCTAATGATGATAATTTTACTCAAAATTTTGAGGTTGTTGCATCTTATAATGATGTAATGCTTTTAATTTACAATCTCTTTCACAACATACTAAATAATTATATCATAATACTATAAGTTTTAAATTGGAATATGCTCACTATTTTAGAGAATATTCTTTACCTATTTTTAATCATGAATTAAAAAAATTATTTTGGGACTAACTCTATCACCATTTTGGAAAGAAACAAGAAGCACCCCTGTGAAACAATTGATAAAAATATCACATTTGAAAACTTTGATTATTTAAATTTTCAAATGGGATATCATCACTTTGTGGAGGAATGGATGAATCAAGGTTTTAAAATAACATCAATATGATATCGTTTTTAAATCTACTTTATTTTAAGATGCATGTTAGTTAACGAAACTTACTCCTTGGTTCCTATATTATTTTTCTTTTTAAGAATGGAGCCCGGTGTTAGGAAGTTTTCCATTGACAAAATTTCTATTTGGTTACACTGGATTTTAGATTTCTTTGATAAATATTGTCATTGAAACACACTGTATATATAAATAAACCTTTCATGCTTCTTAGTTTTAGAATGAATAAAGGTGAAGTCCATTACATCTTCAAGAGTCCTTATGTGATCATAGTAGAATGGAATACACATATATGAGTCTTTAGTATGAACTATATTAACAATATTTCTTAATACATACTAAAAGACTTGGTTTTTAAGTCATGTTGAAGGGGTAACAATATTTAAAGGGCCCATGTCTTAATCTATTAGTAATCTCACCTTCATATTGAATATTCCTCACCACATTTATCTTCCATTCTACTTTCACATAAATACTAAGGGACCACATTGAGTCATAAGGGTTAAACCTATAACTATGAGATTGAAATAATGTAAACTTTGAAATGGGAACTCTCGCAAAAAAACCTCGTAAAAACATCAAAAACAATGCTGAAAACGAAAAGTGTAGATGATGGAATAACACCTTTTTTTTTCTAGGGTAAATTTTCAACATGTTTTAAAAATGGCAGTGAAAACCAATTTTTTGTGCAAAAATTGTCCAAAAAACACCCTCAAAAAGAAAAGTGTTGATGTTTGAATAACATTTCTTTTTCAATGGTAAATTTTGTGCAAAAACCACTCTCAAAACGAAAGGTGTTAATGTTGGGATACCACTTTTTTTTTTCAAGGGTAAAATTTCAACATTTCGAAATAATGGCGTAAAATATTTTATCATGACCCTGAAAAACATTAAAATTTCAAAACATTAATGAAAACAAAAAATAAAATAAAAGAAAAAATTAAACCAATGAAAAAACATAAAACAAAAAAAGTTAAAAAAATAACAAAACATAAATTGAAATATATACTTAAAAAAAAAAA